>JANHFX010026212.1:143808-160174 GCA_027560015.1 Chloroceryle amazona
GGGTGGCGACCGTCCCGGAAATCACTTTTTCCAACGTAAGGTGTGTTTTCTTGCCCACAAGCCTGCTACCCCCCCACCCCCCCCCCCCGGCTCATTGCACATATGCGTTAACAAAAGGAAGAGGTAAGTTTTGCAGAGGTGGGACTCGGTCTTTTCTTTAGTTAAGTGCTCCTGCTGACTGCGCCGTGGGCGAGGTGGATGGCAGGCGTCACACAACTTCTAGCTTATGGAGCTCATGCAAATCAACACCACTTGCTGTGGAAACTGGGAATGCCACCCAGATATCTCAAGGGTATAAAGGGACAAAAAAATATTGATCGGTATGCACCCACCACCGAAGAACTGAAGACTCGGACTGATCCAGTGAGACGTCGCTGGATCCACGAGTGGTGATAATACTTTATCTTTCCCTCTCTCTTATTCACTCCCTTACTGCCTCTATCTTCTCCTCTTTTCTATTAACTCTTTCCCTTCCCCAACATTTAGTCGCACCGTAAAATAATCGCCTACAAAAATTAACACTTTTATCCGTACTGTCCATTAGGGAGAACTAATACATTATTCTGTTACTGTTCCTCGGAGTCATTGTGGTGACTCTGCCGCCCCGGCCGCCCTGCAGTGCAGGGACAGCCTCTGTCGGGGGATCACAAAGCTTCACCTCCCTCGTTGTCCACTGAGTGGGACGAGACAGGGGGCTGGAACATCTTTAAGGTCCCCTCCAATTCAAGCCATTCTATGATTCCTCTAGAAAAAGAGAAGAGATATATATATTTTACTTAAATGCATGTTCATAGATTTCCTTAGCTAATAGTAAGGGAGATAAAAATAATATTAGGCCAAATAATAGCTTCTTTCCTTTTGAAAATCTGTAAAGCAGTTTTATGGCGCCTCTGAAAAAGTCAGATGCATTCACTATCGAAAAGCAGCTACTTTTACAAGCAATGTTTACTTCCATCAATAGAACTAACATTAGAAGGAAAGTAATGAGTACAAGACTTAAGTCACATGGTTTACCGTTCTCTTTTTGAGTTTGCAAAAAATACCTGCAAGCAGCAATGTTTTCTTCTAAGATTCCATAAGAGTAAGGTGCCCCCTTTACTTAGCAATTCATGCTGGGAAATGATGAATTAAATTCCAAATCTTTGTATGATGCCACTCAAATTTCAAATTCAGAAATCCCAAATTTAACCTCTGATTTTAGGCAAGGGAAAAGGCTATCCATCTCTAAAGATCCAAGGAAAAGGAATAACATAATATTAGTCAAGGAAAAATTATTTCACTAATATGAAACTAGGCTCGGGGGCTTGTCTAGAAAGTGGGCTTCTTGCAGATTACTTCAACTCTCTTTTCTATCATATTGTCCTAATTGTCTTACAAAGATCAAATAAATTCCTTTAAAAAACAGTTAATAAACAAGCCAAACCTGAAATAAAATTACTTTTTTCTACATTATAAAAACCTGAAGTCAATTTAAGTAGTCAAGGATTTAGGAGGACATATTAAGTGCCTTCATCCTGCTGAAGGATGCAACTAGTAAATTAGGGTATTTAATCAGAATTCTACTGTTTATATTTCTGAACTGATTTTCCTGCAAAAACTCATTTTTGCAGAAATTACAATTTAAAACAGTAATCTATCATTATATTCTGACCTGAAAATTGCCTCGGTGGCAAATCACTGAAGTCATTCACGATATCCTTTATTTAATTGTAATTAATGTCTGTCTGTGATCTTAGAAGGCCAACTCTACTAAATGTCATTTTATAAATGTGTTTTAAGAAGCATGAGGAGGAGGGATATCTAAGAAGAATGTCCACATTTCAAACATTCAGACAATTACAGGTACAAAGTACAGGTCAAGTTTTTCAGAATTGAGTAGTTATTTGGATGTTTTATATTCATTGCTCAAAGTGGAGCCAGTTTTCAGCAACTGTCCTGAAATAAGTTCCTTTCAAGATGTCTCAAATTGCATAATCAAAATTCATCTCTTCCTGAGAAGCATTTACAAGGCCTTGATCTGGCATACAACTGTATCTCATCCCTTGAGGCTGTTTTATGACACAATCGTCTCTGCAGCTGGGATTTTTTTTTTTTTCCCTTTCTTTTAAAATATTTAGCACTGGTCACTGCTCATGGGTGCTTTCTGGCATTAGATAATCTAATATGATCTGGAATAACCTGCATTCTTCCCATAGAAAATTATATGCTGAATTATACACAATCTCAGAAATGGTTCTGAAAGTTTTAAAATGTATGTGAATAAAAAGAAATAGAGAACCTTCAAATCCTTCCACTGAATTAATTTCCTTTTCCTTTTTATATGACAACATTTCTTCCTTTGCCCAACCCTGATTAATACTGAAATAAAATGGGACATAGGATGTGGAACTCTATCACAACACAAAAATACCCATAGAAGATTGTGAAAACAAATCAGAGTCTCAGAACTAAATTGTTTGAAAATAACACTTCCCCTAAGCACTGCTTCCTTTTGTTCTTCCGGTAGCTGTCATTCCCTTTCCTCTGACATTCTGAGCAGATGTAGCTGTTCATTACATTATGATTATTATCCATGTAATATATATTATAAATTCCTCAGACCAAGAAACTTAAATCTCCACAATGAACAGAGGCATTGTTCTTTTTCTATTCATATACTAAAGAATCTTGATCTGTTTATCCAAAAGATTACAAGGTGACTTGACCACCCTACAGGTACCCACACTTTACATGAGGAAAAAAAAAACCCAGTCCTTTACTGCACCAAAAGAAAAAGTCCTAATAAAATCCAGTGCTTGACACACCAGCTACATTCAGACTAGGGGAACACAGAGGTACCTAAAAAACTGTAAAAATAAGAGTAGCAAACTACAGAAACATTTTACCTAGCAAAGGGGAGGATTGTCTTGAGGGTTTTAAATCATAACTGGTTACCTGCATACATTAAAATTGTCTGCTATAACTCATATGGCAGTGATGCATTTGATGCAGAAATTATTTGATAGTGCTTTTTGGTTTGTACTGTATAGATTATCATACTGAATTCAACTGATCTTTAAAAATAGTCGCAGATTTTTATATTTACACATGCACACAAATAATTTTTCTAGTGTTCGAGCTGGCAAGGACTTTCTAAAAGGAATATATTCTCTGAAAATTGATTGTCTCCTTTCAACAGAAACATTTTTCTGATATACCTTACGATCCATGAAGTTTTGTTGTGAGTCATTTTGACATCTAGTGTTCTAGAGCACCCAAGAAGAGAGACAAGGAGAAAATATATGGAGACACTTGAGGTTTTAATTCCAAAAGTGTTATTCTGAAATAATGTTATTTTTGCTTGTTTTGTTTCTTCCATTGGAGAATAAAGCCAAACTTTGAGACTTCAAAAACTGCCACAAACAGAAACCCTGCTTTTCATAAGTTTTCTTAATTAAAAATAGTTAAACACTCCCAAAAGATGTCATGTCACAGATCTAGATAGTTTAAACATCCAACACAGGATATTTTTTGCTCTTGTAACTCATTTGTGTTATACTTGATTCCTCTCTCTTTTCTTCCAGATCTTGTTGGTCATTACTGTTCGTTTTTCTGACAACAAAATGACAACCCCCTTCTGCTGGTTGATTCATTTGTCTGTATTGTTTTCAGAGCTTGAGTGCACTTACTGTTAGTGAAGATACTGCTCCTGCCAGCCTCACTGGTAGTGCTGTCTCCTGGGTCACCTTCCTTTGTGAAGCAGCTTCCTTGTGCTGGGCCAGGGAACAGTGAGAGCAGGGTTGTTCCCTAACAAATGGAGAGCTGGGTGTTGAGGGTGGCCACAATGCAGGATGGGAGCAATGACCTCATTGACAGATGCCATGACAGACAAACAGTAACATGGCAGTAGAGGCAGTTCCAGAGATGGCAGCCAGGCTCAATCAAGAGTCCAGATTGTTAGGAAATTTTGTGATGATGAGGCAGGTTCGAGGTCACGCCAGGAAATCAAACTACAAGTCAGGGTCAGGTTCAGCAATCAAAACCTGGGTCAGACAGTCCAATGATCATTAGGCAGGTCCATAACGATGAGGCAGATCCGAGGTCAAGCCAAGAAGTCAGCCTGCAGATCAGGATACAAATCAATACGGTCTATGTCCATAAATCATAGAATGTTTTGGATTGGAAGGGACTTTTGATGGTCATCTAGTCCATCCCTCCTGCAGTGAGCAGGGACACCCTGAACTAGATCAGGTTTCTCAGAGCCCCGTTCAACCTGACCTTGAACTTTTCTAGGGATGGAGCTTCTACCACCTCTCTGGTCAACCTATTCCACTGTTGCAGCACTCTCATAATTTCTTTACATTTCTTCCTTATATCTAGTCTAAATCTCTTTTAGTTTAAAATCATTACCTCTTATCCTTTTGCTACAGATGCTGTTAAAAGGATTGTCCCCTATCTTTCTTATAGCCCCCCTTTATTAACAGGCCACAATAAGGTGTCTCCAGAACCTTCTCTTCTCCAGGCTGAACAACCCCAACTATCTCAGCCTTTCTTCATAGGATCGGTGTTCCAGCCTTCTGATCACTCTTGTGGCCCTCCTTTGGACCAACTCAATCAGATTTGTGTTTTCCTTGTGTTGAGAACTCCAGAGCTGAACGCAGTGCTACAGGTGGGGTCTTGCTAGAGCAGAGCAAAGGGGGAGAATCACCTCTCTCAACCTGCGGATCACAGTTCTTTTGATTCAGCCCAGGATACTGTTGACCTTCAAGGGCTGCAAGTGCACATCACTGGCTCACATTCAGCTTTTCATCCACCAGTACCCATAAATCCTTCTCTGCAGGGCTGCTCTCAATCCCTCCACGCCCCAGCCTGTGTTGATACCAGGGATTGCCCTGACCCAGGGACAGAACCTTGTGTGGTTCACGTGGGCCTATTTCTTGAGCATGTCCAGGTCCTTCTGGATGACACCCCATCCCTCAGGCGTGTTAATCACACCACTAAGCTTGGTGTCATCTGCAAACTTGCTGAGGGTGCACTCTATCCCACTGTCTACATCATTGATGAAGATATTAAACAGCACTGGTCCCAACACCAGATAGCTGTCATCACTGATTTATGTCTGGAAATTGAGCCGTTGACCACTACCTTCTGGATGTGACCATCCAACCAATTCTCCATCCACTGAACAGTCCACCCATTAAATCCCTCTCTCTCCAATTTAGAGAGAACAATTTTGTTGGGGACCATGTCAAAGGCCCACAAAAGTCTAGATAGATGATATCCATTGCTCTTCTCTTGTCCACTGATGTAGTCACTCTATCATGGAAGACCATTAGGTTGGTTAGGCGGGACTTGCCTTTGGTAAAGTCATAGTGGTTGTCTTGGATGTCACATGACTGTGGTTGAGCAGAGGGCAGGCACTCCTGTAACAGCAATTGTGCTTCATAAATATGCCCTCAAATCTGTGGTGACAAGGTTTTCAGGCTTCTGTTGACAAGCAGCAGCAGAACTTCTGGAGCCACTCCTAGGAGCAATAGAGAATGATCTTGAATGTGACTTTACCTACTTGAGATAACAGAAATACCACGGCAGAATCTCAATTAGTGTGCTTGTCTGCTTGCTATCTACAATGGCAGTCCTGGGACAGCCTGATGTCAGTCAGCCTGCATTAGAGATTCTTATTCAGAAAGACTATCACTTTATCTAAAAGCAAACAAGAGAAAAAGTCCTGAACAGGCTGTTCTCTGCTTCCTCTGTGAGTACGATAATTGCTAATATGTTACGCAAATCAGGTACTATAAGTAAAGGCCATACGATGAAGTCATAGCCTTGTCAAAGATGCATTTCATGTCTGCCCTATCCATCACTGTCTGGAGATTTCAATTTCACAGGTGAAACTTACAATCTGATAAGGACATCGCTGCTTATATTGCTCAGTTGCTCTGCATCATTGAGCATTGTAACTGGTGATTTTCTCAATGACAAGTTACATAATTGTCTTGTCTTTGGAGTTCGGCATCATCTTTTTCTTGAGCCAAATTTATCATTTGTAGTTGTTTGGGAAAAGGCCTCAAGCCACTGAATCAGAATCACTACAAACTAAGATAAGTCTTATTACAGCAATTAAACTGAATCCTGTTGTCCAAATTTCTAGTCAGACCATAGAGTGGTCCATATAGGGATTCAAAGTTGATAAATGTTGTTTCTGCAAAAAGAAAAACTGCAATGCTTCAGTTTGGTCAGCAAAGGTTGACAGTATGAAGCATATTATGTCAAAGATTCTCATTTGTGGGCATTTGTGCTTCCTTTGACAATGAGTAAAGAAGGGTTATCTCATCCAAGGAGTCTTGACGATCTCTGAAATGCTCATTACAATGGTAATAAATGCGCATGAGAACAAAATGGAAGGTAACTGAGATGACCTCTGAAGATAGACATTCCATAACCTTATTTTCATAAATTATCAAGTCTGCTCCAATGATAGTGGCATGGACATGAACACTGACATAAATGTGAGGTGAATATTTTCTGTGGATTTTTCTCAGAAAAATTCTTATTGGTACATAAGTCATCAGAATGAGATATTAAAACAGGTTAATAAAGTATCAATCTCCATTCCTGAAGATAATCAATCAAAATTGGATTGGGCAAGATCCTGAGGAGTATGGTGTAAACCTTGGGGATCCCTCTGTTTTGAGGAGGGGGGAGAAGGTGGGGTGGACTAGATGACCTCTAGCTTTTGTTCCCAGTCTAAATTATTCTATTAATTCATTTATGTTGTTTGAAATCAATTTCCTTGGCATCTATCAATGAAAAGTAACTAAGAAGCATTGTCAGTGAGTTCTTTCAAAAGTTTCCTGAAGAACTGGGAGTTTATAAAATCTTATCAGTGGTATTTCACCTGGATCCAACAATCAAACCAATTCTCATGAAAGACAGATGGCACCTTCAGTGAACCATACCAGTGGAGGACTATACTGAGCTCGTGCATAGAATAATGAGTTCCTGAATTGACTACATTTATAGAATTATCAGTTATGGTTGTGCCAGCACATAAACCAAAAGGAGTCATGAAAATCTGTCAAGATCATGGCGTGCTAATATGGCATGCTAGTGGTGCACATCCAGTGATTGTTTTAAAGCAACTGTTTGCTGCTTTTACAGGCAGCATTCTTGAAATTTATTCTCTCAAAGTATCAGCAAATTGTTAGTGAAGATGCTACCGGTACGCAGGTGAGAGCTGCACATTGAGAAAAACTCCAAGTCAAGGTATCCTCACCTGTTGAAGAGTTTTATCTGTCTTGCCAATGTTTGTTAAGGTCCTGATACTGGTTATGTGTGAGGATGAGATGAAAAGTTTTGAACTGATGTGGTAAGTGAATATGAATTCAGAAGAAATCCAAACAGAAGGACTATCACTGTTTTGTGTGGTATCCACCTGAGATGCTGTTGCTGTTATGTGCAAGATATTGCAGAAAGAATGTGTCATATTTGTCTTCTGTCTCGCTCTTTCTTCTATCTTTCCCTAGGACTCATCTGTGTGTCAGTATTGTAACTGTTTCTGGAAAGAAGTTATATTCACAAGACACTCTATACAAGTTGTTTCAGTTGCATATAATCATCTCCACAAGCATAGCAATCATTATGTCTATTACAGCTCAATATAGTATGGATGGTCCTGGATAATTTTAAGAAGAAGGCTGCCCAAGCCTACCACTTCTGAAACAAAACATGGAGCAAATTAATTGTTCTGGGGGCCAAGCTACTTGCCACTCTTTTTTTTCCCCAAAGGTTCTACAGCCTGTTTCCCGTTACTTGTTTGGGAATGACATATTCATAATGAGATCAAAATGGATGTTTCTGTCATCAGGTAGCAGGTGTGTATGTACGGCCATATGGAAAGGTACACCTGCATTACATGACAGCATTTCTTGAACATCCTGGCATAACATCAACACCTCCTAGGAAATATCTACACATTTTAGCAGGTGGCTGACTGGCTGTACCCTTTCTTTTTGGAATTTTGTTGTTCAACATATGATAAAAATGTGTTTATCTGCAATTAGCCAATGTCATGGCTGAGTGCTTAAATACCAGGTAAGTGTTCAAATTCTAATACAAGGAAGGGCTTCATGCATTCTTGTTGTGGAATCTACAGGTACAGAATATTTTATCTGGAAAATTGTCTAGTGTTTCCATCCACAAAACATTTACAAGAATGCTCTTTCTTAGATAACATCTGTGGATTTGGACATTCCCGTGCTCCAGAAACATTTACAATACTTTCAAACAATACAGCACAGTATGACTTGTGGTATGGACAGATGCCAGATGACATCTCTGCAAAGTCCAGCTCAGCCTGATCCAACAATGAAAAATCTCAGTCTCAAATGGATTTCTTACCAAGACCATAATGTATAGTTAATGTAGTGAAAATCTCTGTGAGACCTGACTTCAAGATAATACTAAGGAGGAAGAGAACAAGTTATTACTGACCTTCCTCTGATCTAGTAAATTAATAAATCAGTGTCAATTTTAGTCAAGCTGGTTATAGTTACAACAGCAAAGACCATATCTATGAGCCAGATCCATCAATGCTATTTTTGAACAGCTACTTCTATAACCCTGATAAAGAAGGGAAAAAAAAAAAAGGAAAAAAAAAGACATCTTCAGGCATTTAGGAGTTCATGTGCTGTATTGATATAATTTTTAAATGGGCAATTAGAACCCTACTGATTTTAATCATTGGCAGTTTTCAGATCCTATAAAAAGCTATCTCGAGCCAATTATCAGACATATTTGCAATTGTTCCTTGTGTCATAGCAACTTTATGGACTTCTGCCATCTTTCATTACCATAATTTTTTCTCCACATTCTCTCTTAGGAGTCCTCACCTAAACCTGGAGTTCTCACCCCTGCCCTTTCTTCTTAACATTATCATTCCTCACTGTGTGCACACCAGTAGGTCCTTGTGGTTGTGTTTAAAAAGTGTTTAAAAAGGACCTTTTCTCATAGAGGAAATCATCTTTCTCATGTTAAAAAAAGGAATTTTGCCCCAGAATAGGGGGAAAAGCAGCTACTACTGACAACATACCAACAGACCCTTGCAGGAAGGGATGGACAGGATTATTTCTCTATAGCTCTGCTTTTCTTTTGTGAAAGATCCCAGAAACCAGTATTGCAAAATAGCTCACCTTCCCTAGGGGGTCCATAGAGTTCTACAGTGTCTGATGTCATGGTTCACATACAGAGAATCCCAGACATGAAGGACTACTGCAATAATGTAACACAACTTTCTGCATCACAGAGACTCCTGCTTCAAACCCCCAAAATTATGGTTGTGGTACAGTATGTCTGTTACACAGTTATTCAATAATAATTCAGTGTTCCTTGTATCTTGAGTTAAAATCACAGAATCGTAGAATCATAGAATGGTAGGGGTTGGAAGAGACCTCTGGAGAACATTGAGTCCAACCACCCCTACCAGAGCAGGATCATCTAGGGCAGGCCACACAGGAACGCACCCAGGCAGGTCTTGAAAGCCTCTAGAGAAGGAGACTCCACAACTTCTCTGGGCAGCCTGTTCCAGGGCTCCATCACCCTCACATGAAAGAAGTTTTTCCTCATGTGGAGGTGGAACTTCCTACATTCCAGCTTGTGACCATTACCCCTCATCCTATCACAGGGCACACTGAAAAGAGACTTGACTCTTCTGACACCCACCCTTCAGATATTTATAAGATCCCCTCTCAGTCTTCTTTTTTCCAGGCTAAATAGCCCCAGGTCTCTCAGCCTTTCCTCATAGGAGAGATGTTCCAGTCCTTTAATCATCCTCGTGGCTCTCCTTTGGACTCCCTCTAGTATTTCAATGGACAGATGTTCGATGGACAGTTACCCTCATTATATGTGTACGTTAAATTTCCAATTTTAGTTACTGCATAATATTTTATGGTTTTCTACTATAGGAAAAAAGATTAAAACATTGTCTTATGTAACAAATGGTTTGCGGTGGCTATATGATGAACTGAGTAAGGGAAGATCAAACTCACTCTGATACATGAAATAACTTGAAAATTCTTTAAAAGCTGAAATCAGAATGGTAAAATCAGCAGACACATGCTGTGTAGTTTGATGATGCCCAGAAACATATATGTAGAGTAGAAAGTTGCATCGTCATAGGTTGTTTACTAAGGAAAGCAGCCTTTAGGCGTAACTTATAAACAGCTTCTTCAAGACTATAAGGGATAAATTCTTTTGCCTATTTTCTTTCTTCACTTTATCCATGTTTTCTGAGTATGGATGATGGAATTTGTTGCAGGGCTTTGGTGCTAGTTTTGCTAATAGAGGAAAAGCTGAAGCCATACTGCTGAAGGCTTCATCTTTTCATTCTACCTGTCTAACTCTGAACTCTTCATAGTCTTACAAAATCAAAAATCCTCCATAATTTTTCCAGGGTATGAACATTTTCATGTGGAATGTTTAGCAGATTCTGAAGACACACAATGGGAAACTGTTTTCTTAAGTCACGAAGATCTGCTCATGTAAAGCATGATGTTCTGGTTCTCATCATTGCATTATTTTGACAGTTTCTTCTGATCCTATCTATCATCCAGAAAGGGAAAATAAGGTGCAACAAAGGGTAAATTATTCCAGAAGCCAGACAATAGGTCCATAACAGCACAAAACCCAGAAACTAAATGTTCTGATGCTGTAATGATTGCTTGCAATGCTGTATAACAATAATTTCTGTGAATTATGACCCAGTAAAATTATACTTTACTGTAAAATTGTATTTTATCGACTCCACCTTTTTCTCATATTTTTTCTGACTGTAAATTTCTATGACTTGTGTATGCCAATATTTAAATTTATTAATAGCTAGTTACCCAAATGGGTGCTAAACATTTAAACCGCTGCAAACCTTGATAACCTCCGCAAGCCATAGGGTTTGAACATTTATTAAGGCTGTTAGCTTGAGCTTATTGCCACTGATGCCTTCTCTAACTCTGTAAGATTTGATATTTACAAGAATTTTCCAGCACCTCTAGAAATGACACCAGACAGATTTCTATTATGTGCTGCAGCTAATACCATTTTGAGAAGGACTTTTGTTTGAGTTCAGCTTGTAGCTCAGGCAAATTGTGTGAAGCAGGGCTAGTGTCGTCTTTAGCCCAGTCTCAGCTAGCTGCTAATATGACTTTTAAGGTTATTCATATACCTAGTCTAGAGCTCTTTCATACCGGTCTCACAAAGTTTACTGAAGTTTTTAGCATTTCTGGTTTAAAGAAATTCAAACTTTTCCATATCCAGCTCTCCAATACAGCTAACTTCAGTATCTATTTCCTGAAGTTTTTCTGAGTTCACTGTTTTGAAATATGGAACTTTCCTCACAGATTTATTCAGATTTGTTTTAGCTTTAGTCTAATCTGACTCACATTAAATTAACTTCAATTTAAACTGAATCAAGCCATAACTATTTTCTGTGACCTAGTCTTCTCCCACCTTCTTGTCTCTCATACCAGCCTGTCTGAAATAACATCACAATTTTTCAGTTCAGCTGCTATTTAATAAAAGAAAAATCCTATCACCTGAAACACTGAGGAGTATCTAGACTTTACTACCATCTGCAGAATTTATTCTCCAGTCTGCTCCTCAGAAATCAAGTCCTGCTAGTACTTAGCCCGCAACAGCTTTAAAGAAGTCTTTATTAATTTCCAAATTTAACACAGGAAGTTGTACCAGACTCACAGTATTATTCTAGTAGAAATGTTTTTACTAGGCTTCCCAAAAAATATATTTTGATGCTTTTTATTTTAGCCATCTCAGTTTTATTGTGCTTTCCTTCCTAACTTAATAGCCTATCTATAAATGTATGTGTTAACCTACTGCTTTACCTTCTGTTTCTGTTTCCAGAGCCACTCATCCTCTTCAATGAATGCTTTATCACCACAATTGCTCTTCTGTCATGTTCTAATAATCTTTATAATGCCCTAGATCGTATCTTGGTCTGGTAGTTCGTGCCCTTCCATCTTGTTGCTCAGGTTTAACTAGAAAATCTAGCCACTGTCCAGCTTTGTGACTTTCAGAGTGTTGGACCCTTTTAATCAGCAATTTCAACAAACAGGTCACCCATCGTAGAAGTAACCTCCTCCATGATATTCTAATACTGGCAAGTTGATGGACACTAGTATCTCCAAATTACAGGGAGAATATTTTGTGGTCAATATTGTAGGAAGTAAGGCAAAAATCTAATGGTTTGTTGTTTTTCTGTTGCCCCATGGGCTTTGAACCAAGCATAGCCTGTGAAGAGAGGGTCTTTATCAACCTCTTTGAGGGGTTGGACAGTAAAGGAGGGCTTGTTTAGAGAACCCCTGCCAGACTAAGAAGGCTGGGATTATACAGCACCTCTCTGAACTAAGAAGCAGAATAAGCAGGACCTCATCCTGACACAGAGGTTGATGAGGCAGAATCTTGTTACAAACTGGAGGTTATTTCCTGCGTCAGATTCTCATAACTCTGTTTATTGGTCCCAGTGGTTCACAATCTGCTTCCTCCAGACCACAGTGTAAGGTAAAGAGAACAGCAGATCTGGAGGCACAGACCAAAGTTGAGGTCCACCCCAGAAGATGCCAGAAAAGCAGACAGACAGTAAGTGCACAATTATATATGACTTGAAACTACAGGGCAAAGGTATGATCGCTTATGCTTGTAGGTAATAAATATATTTTTATAACCCTGGTTAATGTGTTCTTCTCATCTTGTCGTTTCACCTGCCTGCACCTCTGCAAACTATCTACATTAATGGGATATTATTTGCACTTTTATATAAAGTATTACTTTTGTTGAAATGTGATCTGCATGTTTTTAGTAGTATTTTATTAAAAACTTCCAAAGGAAGACACATCCTACAATATGAAAGCATACTTCCCTTGCATAAATAAGCTTCAAGTTTTATTAAAAATCATAACACTCCATAATATATCATGAAATATTAATTTCATATTCATAGCCATAGTCACAAGATATTTCCCGAAACACAATGCAAAACATAAAGAAAATACCACAACTAAGTTTTAATTAGGTAGAGTCTTAAGACAATAAAATCAGTTCTTCTCTTACAAAAAGTAGCTTAAGGCAGTTCTGACCACATGTTGTTTATGACTCTTCTTTTGAAAATCTGAGTACTGTTGGTGAACCCTTGGTGAGATTCTCTCCCTTTTTCTCCTGGATAAAACTGTTCGCTGCACAAAAGACTGTTCAACGGTCTGGAGTGTTGTCCCAGAATTATAATACTTCACAGTCTTTAAATTGCACTTTTCTTCAGCACTTTGTTTCAGTTTAAAAATTCTTGAACTTCAATCAAAATGGGGTTTGGGATTCAAATCAAGGTGTAATAAAGAGCTTTTCTTCAGACTATGCATCTCTAAACAAACCTTTAGAAAACTGAGCAAGATGACCATTTCCTTTTAATTCAACCAGTGGAGACAGAGGGTGATAATGAAGGAGGAGAAAGTAGCTCACAGTTTACAAGGTTATGAGACACGTCCAGCCTGTAACTCTCCCTACTAACTAAACTCAGAAAAGGTACTGTGCCAAGGAAGACAAGTCGATGGCAAATGGCTACTCAGCATCCTCCTCCTTTCACTCCTGCAGCTGCCTGTGGGACAGATGCTGCTGATCATGGCACTAAGAATATCCTTAGTTACACAGTAGCTGACATGCAAAATTAATGTCCTTTCTCTTGTGAAGATGTCAATTACCACTCCAGAAATCTCTGCATTTTTGAAGTCATAGGTAAAGTAGCACAAGGCAGTGTGTGGGAAACAACAGCCAGGCACAAAATGACTGACCATATGATAAATTGCATCACTGAATCCGAGATCTTGATTCTTTCCTTGTCCCCACTAGTCCCGTAAATCCAGATGCTTTTGATTGTCTTCTATTGCATTTCCCATAGTACTCCAATGGAAATAGCCTGTTACATATAGGGATCATCAGTCACACTGATGAGATACCTTCCCATGAAGCAGACTTTATTGAAGAGCAGGTTGTCATTGTGCTGGAGAATACTCTTTGGAGTGCAATAGGAGAGCTAGCTGTGTGAATGCTACTGTTGATCGTCTAATCACCGAAAATCTAGTGCAAATATGCTGTCCATGTACAACTGTCTAATCCACACAGAATGTTGCAGCTGAAGGTAAACAGAAAAACACTTAAAATGTCTTAGTTTGTGCCTTTTTTTATTTTATTTTTTTTTATTACATACCCATGCAAAATGCTTGGTAAGATTCAAGTATCCATTGAGACTGTTAAGAGTTTAGTAGGAATCAGTTTCCTTTTTTTTATTGGAAAAAAAGTAGCAACTAACTAATGTGATTACTTGCTATCTTTAGAAGAAAATGTACACATGCATTCACCATTCCTTCCTTTACTCTCTTTCTTCAAATATGCTTTTTATTCCCACCTATTTCAGAGGAGGGAAAAAAACTTCCCTGTTTTGTTCCCCAGATATCCCTATTTATAGCTTCTTAGTAGCAACAGATGCTAAAAGTGTTTCTGTGTGACATTGGGAAATGAGGGAAGTGGATAAGCTTATTTTTAGAAAGAAACCCCACCCTATATTAAAAAAAAAGGCATCATGTCTGCTTCATGCATTGTGTTTTGAGGCCTGGTTTTCCTAATGAAGAGTCTAGGCAAGTCAGTGCTGGTGAGGAAACGGAGCACCAGCCCAGAAGGGAAGAAAAACCCAACACAGCCTCAGTAACATAATTAAAAATGACTGTAGTGTGACTGAACCAGGGATCTTCTTCAAATTAAAAATGAATTTACTGGAGGGATGATTTTCTTAAGCAGATGGAATGAGTGAACTATTAGCATGGGTCTTAAACATCATTCGTGTTGACAATTTTTTTTTTCTAATTACTCCTCCTGAAGATTTTCAGCTATGAGAAACAGCCAGAAGAAAAGCACTTGACTAGTTGCACACCACCACTGCTGGCAGAAATGTGTGACATTTTAGGCAGATGATCTCTTGTCCATTTATTTTAAAGTCAAGAGACAAGAGTGTTTGTACTAAAGCACAAAGCAAGGAGCTGTCAAGGTCTCTGTTATAACCTTCTGCCTTCAGACACCAGTTCCATTTGTGCCCCAAGCCCAAAGCAGATTAGAGCTGTTTTGGACTTGACCAGGGCTCGCATAGTAACAGTTCCCAAAACACAATTTGCTGCCTGTGGGCAGACACAGGAGGGCACACACACCTCAGAGACTCCTATGCAGAACGCCCCAGTGGCAGCAGTGCCAGAATCTCTCCTGCCGGTTTCCTAGGGACTTCACTGCTCCACTACTCACTACCCTCATGCTGGTGCAAGGATTCAGGCCAGGTCACAGAATTTAGCTCAAACTTCCTGTGTTGTTACTTAAGACTGGTCAGCTGTTCAAAGGCAGATGTATCCTGTTACTGTATGTACCATTGATTATAAGATCAGCATCATTTAGGTAGACAAAAAAAATGCAAGATTTTCCAGCAGTTCCTCAGTCCTGCCCCAAAGAAAGATGCTTATAGATCAGAAACACTGGTATCTGAATTTTTTCCTCTGGTTCATTTTATAGATAACAACCATATGCAAATATTCAATGATGTGTCTGGATCTGAGTGATCACCATGTTTGAGGGTGTTTGGATCTCCCTTGTATATAACCTCAATAAACAGTAAACCATCTTCTTTTCTCTGTTAGAAGCTCCTTTCATAAGTATCAAAAGGCCAAATAGCTGAGTGGGATGCTAAATTTACATAATCTGCACATCCAAAAAAAGTCAGCAAAGAGCAAGAGCATAATTTGTACAAATTGCTGTGGGTAAGTGCTGTATGACTGCTGCAGAGCATGTAACCATAGAAGTCAAGCAATGCTCTACCAAAAGAAGTACAATGATAAGTAGCCTCTAACCAGTACCTTCTCTCTTACAATCCTCTATTCTTACATTTTATATTCCTATTCCACTTCCAGTGGAACACTCTTAATAGGTAAACTTCACTTACATTTAGGCAGTTAACTTGAAGTCCAAAAAGCATATGAATTTCATGAGTGGGAAGATACTGTTACCTAAATATCAGAGAATGTGAGAGGATAAACTGCTGTACTTCATATGAAATCTCCAGAAGGAATAGGGTGAGAACAAGAGGTGCCAGTTACAAGGGAAAAGACTACTCAGGCATTTAATGTGTACGTGATAAATCCCTACAAAGTCCATGCTGCTTACAACAGAAGTCTAAGAAATGGGTCATGAATCCATGTGTGAAAATGATGATATGTGTAGGAAAGTACTTCCTCACATCTTACCTGCCTTTAAGAGCACTCTGACAGTACTAATCAGCTGTTTAAAAAAAAAA
>JANHFX010026212.1:160274-179694 GCA_027560015.1 Chloroceryle amazona
GAAAGTGATGATATGTGTAGGAATGTACTTCCGCACATCTTACCTGCCTTTAAGAGCACTCTGATAGTACTAATCAGCTGTTTAAAAAAAAAAATATATATATATATATATCAGTCTTTAGTATTTTTAAATTAGCTAAATGGGAACGCTCAGCTCCTACTGAATGTTCATTAGTAACTGTCAGCTTTTCCACATGCAGGTAAAGCTGACTGCGTGAGCAAACTTCATTCTGGCATTTTCTAACTTCTGACTCTTTTACTTTGTAATTCAAATGACAATTTCAATACATGCCAGGAGGATTTGGACTACGTGATCTTTAAAGGTCCCTTTCATCCCCAGCCATTCCATGATTCTATGATACAATTGCTTGCTTTGTATGTGTGTACAACACCTATATGCTACACCTGAAGAAAAATTAAGGACCTTAATACTGGTAATATTGGTACTACTATTTCTTTAGTTTGTGAACAACATGTTTGTTTTTTAAAAAATGATGCGGGTTTTAGTTTGTCCTTTATTTTGTTGTTATTGTTTGGGTTTTGTTTTGTTTTGTTTTGTGATCTAGTGCTGTCTTTAAAAGGCTAATCACTTCAGAAAGCTTTGTTGACACAAAAACCTGTCTCTCTCTTGCTATCCCCAAAACCCCCTATGTGTTAAAATTGTTATAACTTACAAACGAAATAAATTATGTTGACAAATGCTATTATCAGATTACCATGACTTCTGGTACCATGCAACATTAAGGATGACAATTTGATCAGTTCCTAGTCCAGAATACATCATATTCACAGGCCCATGGTATATGAGATCTCTTCTGTTTGGAACCACTTT
This sequence comes from Chloroceryle amazona, assembly GCA_027560015.1. Lineage (NCBI taxonomy): Eukaryota > Metazoa > Chordata > Aves > Coraciiformes > Cerylidae > Chloroceryle > Chloroceryle amazona. The sequence continues at coordinate 161,106 of JANHFX010026212.1, forward strand.
TTTCTGGAACTGAGGAACCAATATGTGTCATATTAAATACTATAAATGCAGACATATGAGATGATAGCAGAAAAAAAATTCCCAATTTTTAGCCTCTTATACTTGGTTGTGAAGGGAAGGTACACTGCTAATTTGGTGCTTGAAAAGCTACTTTTAATCTTTTTTTTTGGTATTACTTCAACTTCTAAATTTTGTAACCTCTGCTTCCTTTCCAATCTTTCAGATGCTGCATTTAACTGAAGGGAACTGCAAGTAACTTGCTGTAGATCCAGGCAGTGGTGAATCTGTAGGTTCTTTAAACATACCTGGATGGCCTGCACAGTGTGCACAGGGTAAGATCAAGGAGAGACGTAGCATTTGTGACATGAACTGAGAGCAAAGTCACATCAACGGCCCTGAGGGAATCACACAAATTGGCATGAAAATAACAAACCAGTTACATGCTACAGGAATGTCTAGAAACATGACAGATTCCTCATGAAAATGAAGGAAGAAATTATGTCATGAAAAATGCCTGAAATCAAAAGCAGCCACCATACAGTGGCAGAGGGGGTTTCCATGGAAGCAGTCTCCCACATGACAGCAAGGTCAGCAACAAGTGTTACAGGAAGAAACTGGGAGGACAGATGTCACCAAATTAAGCCTAAATGTCACACTGGTTTATAAAACAATATATATAAGAATGTAAACTGATCATTAATGTTTTCCTTGGAATAGAAAGTTAATTATTTCCTATTGAGATTGTATCTGTATATATACAGCAGGTATTAAAAAAAAATCAGTGATGGATAAATGGGAACAGAAAAAGTACAAGTGCTTTGTCTTGGTCTTGTTCAGTAACCAGCTTGGCAAAGTAATTTGTAATTATCCTTGTTCTAGTTCCTGCTGAATCTCCCAAGATATACAATGTAATAAACAGTATTAAAAGTAGTATTTTATGTACAGATGCAGCTTCCTAGGAGATGTAAAGTTAAAGTAGGTTCCACCACCAATCTTGAAACACATTGTCCATGAAATAGCCCAACTACTTAGATTTAGGACTAATGCAGGAAGAAAAAGAAAAGAAGTAAAGTATTAAACTTGTAAACCAGGAAATCTTTCAGACAGCATACGTGCTAAGTGAAAGCAAAAAAACCCACATTATTAACATGACTGTCACTGACTAGACCGATGAGACGTAAGAATAATGCAAGAGCATTATTAATAGCTTATGATGAGGTAGCAATTCAATAACCTAATGCTTACATTTGCAAGTCTTGACCTCAGTGCTATGCAGATTACAGGAAGATACTCAACCAAAGTGTTTCAAAAGTTCTGGATTATGCCTATTCCAGATTAATACAGCCTTTGTAGCTATTGTTCTTGTAAATTCAAGGCATATCTGAATGCTAAATTCCTGTTTTCTGGAGAAAAGAAATCACACCTCAATTGGAAAGGAAATATTTTGTTCGCATTCTCTTGTACCTGACTACATAGAAGTGTCAGCAACCAGCTGAATATTGTGCTGAGCAAGAAAAAAATTATAAAGATTATTGATTTACATTTACCTTGTCTGTTTATTCTATGCCTTGCAAACATTTTGTCACAATTGAGACATCTAAAGATGCTATTCCAAGCTTTCACGGGATGATCAACATTATCCTGCCTTCACCAAAAGGAAACATTTCATCACAGTGGGAAGGTACACTGGCACAAGGGGTAACAGTTCAGAGAATTACATCCAAGCAAGGGTTATGATAAGAGAAGGTCATGGTTTATTAATGTTAGTCTCTCTCACCTACAGAAATAAATCATATGACATGCACATCTGTTTGGATGAGAATGCCAGATGTGCAGGTGAGATGTTTCTATCTATTGTGACGAGCCATCATTCCCAACAGATAACAGTAGTACCAGTGTTTCTGTAATGGGTCCTGCATGATTACTTTGTATTTTGCTTTCTTTTTGTACTTTTTGTTTTGTTTTTCCTTCTATTTAATTTATTAATATTAAAGCACAGAAAACAAGAAAATGCCTTGGCAAAAATTATGTTGGCAGGGATGCGGCCAAGGATGGGGATTGGAAACTGATGCCTTGCAAAGCTACAGGTCACAGCCATCCATACAAACATAACTATTATGTTCTGCTATATCACTGACACTACTGGCAAACTGACCTTAACAATGAGAGATATCACACTTTATCAGCTTAGATACAATCCAGACAAACTATTTGGCATTAAAAAACTACTTCTTTATTCCCATCATTTTGTTTATAGGAGGAATATGACAAGTTACTGTAGTTAAAATTGACAGCATTGGTCTTGCTCAGCAGAATCTGCACATAGAGCAGACACTTGAGAGATTAGTAGCAAAGAATTTTCAATGTGATTTTTTTTATTTCTGTAGAGAACATTTCGGGGTTTTTTACTGAATACAAAGATGAGACTTTTACAGTTTAAGGTGATCAGACAGAAGAGTGACACTTGCCACTTTTTTGTTTTGCTTGAGGAATCCTAAAGGATTAGTTTAGTATCTTTATTTTATATTGGTATTCATACAGTTTTCTGCCTGTTACATAAATTCACCTATGAAATAAAGCAACTTTGACATGAGCTAATGGAAGCTTTCAAAATTTGTAACAGAACAGAAGGGTGATCAAAAGAAATTTCTCCTATGGTGAAGGCTTCAAAAATTAAGGGAATAATTTACAGTTAAGACATGATAAGTGATGGAAATAAGAAATGACAATTCAATTTATGGTACCTCCAGATTTGTTTGGAATGAAGACCAAAAAAGTGACAAAAGTTATTTATGTTGATATATGAGCTATGAAGAAGCTCAGAGATTTATAGAACTTTGTATAACTGTCCATTTTCTGTAATTTCTGAATAACATAATTTAACACACCTCAATTTCTGTTCACAGTGTGATCAACATAATTTTGGATTTACAATCTCTCCTTTAATTTGGAATGTGGGTCCTTAAGTACCTTTTCCTTTCCCTTTCTAAGTAGCCATTGTAATAGCTGTGATTAAATACAGGGCTTTTAAGTACAGTTCCTAAATTTGTATGTCTTAAAATTGAGTATTGTTGATAGAAAGCACAGTACCATGTAACTCACTTCTCCATTTGGACTGACAGAACCTGTGACTCCCAGTGGTTGATAACTACTCTAAAGCCCATCTACTTTCTTAGGCTATTTCCTGAGTGAAGTAACTAAAAGGCTAGGTCAGGTGAACTTTCCCGTGAGGCACTAAACCATTCTTTGGCTAACATCTGCAGTATGCAATGTTTTGTAATGTATTTTCTATATGTTACGTGTAAGTGCTTGACAGGTATTTGTTAAGTTGCAAAGCTTAGTAAATAGTACATGTAGTTTCTGAGAAAAGAACTAACTGTTCTAATCAAAGCAAATAAACATCACTTCCTATTTTCATATGCTGGGGTTGCAATTCTGTAATTCTGTTGCTTGCTAGCTAATGATTTTGTTTAAATAAGAACCATAACAAACTCTTTGTGATAATAAGTATTATCTAGCACCATCAGAAAGGTCATGGGACTCAATTCTACGTTTTCTTCTTATTTTATAACATCAACATTGTAGGATTTCAATTTGTTTTCCTCCCCATTTCATTTTAAGGAGCCGCCTGGGATATATTAATGGAGCATACATTTGCAAAGCAGCATGAGATAAAGGTGCTCTCTGAGCCAGATTAACCACTAAATGTGAGTCCTTCATTTATATTAAATACCCAATTATTAGACTACTGGTGAATGTTTGGTCACATTAGTAGCCTGGCATAAGTGATACAACCCCAATAAAAGTAAAAAGAAAGTAAAAACTGATCAGAATTTATCATTCAAGCCTAAAACTAGCTCAAATTCTTTCAATATTCATTTCATATTATCCACTGTTTTTAACCATGTCCAGAGGTATGTTGTACTCTCTCTAGTGAAGAGTGCTGTACATATCCCGAGTGGTTAACCACTAAAATTCTTAACCCTGTAAAGATTTGTGAATCAAAATGACCTTGTACAAAGTTGTCAGTTTTTTCATGGTCAGATCTGAAAGCTCTGCAGAAAGCCATGTGTATGTGCTAGTCTGCATAAATACAGCTATTGGTCTATATGGACCAGAATCATGAATGTCATTTTTGTACTTTTTTTTGTGATGCTGTATTAAATTTTATATGGATCTATACAGTTCTTTATGACTTATTACCATTGGAAGCACTTAACCCCAACTTTGGAGGATAATTCAGATAGTTATTTGTCAAAAAAAAAAGCCTACACTTATTTATCAACTGCCAATAGGAAGATAGGACATTTCTCTATCTTATCAGAAATGTATTCCTCTGGAGATGATAAAATAACTACATAATGATCAAACAAGCCTGGAGTTTTCAACAATAATAAAATGAGTTTGTTTAAGGGGAAATGGTACAAGTGAAGTAAAGAGAGCCTCTAAAGCATTCTACTATTCCCCTGCTTAGTAACATTTCACCTTTAAAACAAAGAGTAAATGTGTTATTCTCAGAGACAAAGAAAGAAGATGATTCAAAACTACAAATTATCAGCCTATTCTCTTTTTCTGGTGCCCGATTCATGCTTGGTGCCTTCCCATCAAGCTTGGTCCCACTGGTTACTACTCCTCTGGTTCTGTTTGATTTTACACTTTATGGGCTTTGATTAGATGTGATTTATTACTTCACAGTTGTATATGTTTTAGCCATTCAACTTTGCCACCATTACCAACTTGATCCTGTGCTTTGATTAATAAAAAAAAAAACAACCAACCAAACAAGTAACATTCATACCCTAAAGATATATAGAAGTTCAGGGGTTAAATATCAAACTACTCAGTCTTTGCCTGACAATGTTTTTGAGAAAGATGTCTAGTATTTTGATCTATATTTTATTAGAATGATATATGATAACTGAAATCCCAACACAGACTAAACCTGTGAACATATCCTTTATATTAAAGCTTTCCAAGCAAATCAACTTCCATTCTGATTGATGGATAATGAAACATTCATTTCCAAGGTGACTGATTTTTCAGTGTTATTCCTTGTCCATCAGGTGCCAGCACTTTTCAAATATACTATTTTTGTAATAAATCATTTGGTATGATTCATTAATTACCATTTAACTGCATTTATATATTCATTTGGCAGTATTATCTGCTCGTTTTTTACAGATTTATTTTCATGTTATATGGCTTTTAACGACTTATTTCCCAGAGATCATTTTCTCAAATGATGAGTCGTCTTTTTTTTTCTTTTGTCATTTTGTTGTCCTTTGTTGTCTTTCTCTTAATTTCAGTTTTACTGAGCAAGCGGATTTGAAACATATAAATGTTAAGGTTATATAAGCAAACATACTGCAGTAAATTGGATATGCTAGATAAATAAACTGCAGAGAAAAGACTTGATCTTAGATGATTAAATTTCCTAATAAACTATAAATATACAGATTGTAGCACATCTCTAACTGCTGGCCCAGTAGAATAGAACCTTAAGACAACACAGGAGTCTTACCTAAAAAAAAAAACGAAAAAAACCTCCCTCCCTGCCGCCCCCGCCCATGTGTCTCATCCCACCCAGCAGACGAGGGAGGTGAATCGTTACGATCCCCATCCCCAAACGGCGGGGCCGCAGAGGCGGCAGGGACATGACAGTGGCTCGGAGGAAGAATAAGAAACAATCTATTGGTTTTCCCCGAGAACAATCAATAAACGGTGAGGATAAAGGTGGTTTGGTATAGGAGTTATTTTCATATCAAATACTTTACGGCGCAACTAAGTATCAAGGAGAAGTAGCAAGTACAAGGAGTGAGTAGCAAGAGGAAAGGTCAGAGGGAGAGAGAGAAAAATCTCACCACCCTTGGATCCAGACAAGTCTCATAGGATCAGTTCAAATCTTGAGTTCCTCGGTGGTAGGTGCACCCCAGATACACTATTTTACCGTCTCTTCTTATACTTGGGATATAAGTGGTATCCCCAGTTTCCATAGGAAGTGTAGAGAGGCAGTGCTAATTTGCATTAACTCCTTCTGGTGTGGTGCCCTCTATAGACCGTGGTTAGCTGAAGACATTATCTCAGTGAAAAGACACTGCCCAGCCTACCCAGAACTTATCTCTTCCTATTGTTCATTTATCTGGAAGGAGACAGGGGAGGATGGCAGAGCCCTTGAGGGCCATTAAGGGCCATTGACACCTCCTCGTTGCAGGCAAGCCTTGCTCATTTTCTGTCCAGATCTTACCAGCACACAAGGTAAAAGAAAGGAAGAATCCTTTTGCAAAGGAAGAAATGACATAATGAGAGACTCTGCCCTGATTCCGAAAGGTGATGCCATCCTCCTTGCTCTGCATTTTGACTTGGTGAAATTGCTTTTCTCCTCCTTTTTGTGCTGATCCTTTTCCACAGAATCATAGAAAGACAGAATCATTAGGGTTGGAAACGACCTCTAGGATTATCAAGTCCAACCTTCATCCTAACATCTCTCTATCCACTAGACCAGAGCCTCAAGTGCTACATCTACTAATTTTTTAAACACCTCCAGGGATGATGACTCCACTACCTCCCTGGGCAGGCTGTTCCAATGCCTAACCACTCTCTCAGTGAAGAATTTCTTCCTAATATCCAATCTAAACCTCCCCTGACACAACCTGAGGCCATTTCTTCTCGTTCTATTATTAGTAATCTGGGAGAAGTGACCAACACCAACCTCTCTACAACCTCCTTTTAGGTAGTTGTAGAGAGCAATAAGGCCTCCTCTCAGTCTCCTCTTCTCTAGACTAAACAATCCCACTTGCCTCAGCCTCTCCTCATACGGCATGCTTTCCAGACCCCTCACCAGCTTCACTGCCCTTCTCTGGACCTGCTCCAGCACCTCAATGTCCTTGTTGTGCTGTAGTGCCCAAAAATGGACACAGTACTCAAGATGCAGTCTCACAAGTGCCGAGTACAGGGGCATGATCACCTCCCTACTCCTGCTGGTCACACTGTTTCTGATACAGGCCAGGATGCCATCGGCTTTCTTGGCCACCTGGGCACGCTGCTGGCTCATGTTCAGCTGGCTGTCCACCAGCACCCCCAGGTACCCTTCTGCCAGTCAGTCCCTTTTCCAGCCATTCCTCCCCAGGCCTGTAGCATTTCCTGGGGTTGTTGTGACCGAAGTGCATGACCCAGCACTTGGCCTTGTTAAACCTCATTCCATTGACCTCAGCCCATCGCTCCAGCCTGTCCAGAACCCTCTGCAGAGCCTTCCTACCCTTAAGCAGATCAACGCTCCTACTTAATTTTGTGTCATCTGCAAATTTACTGAGGGTGCATTCCATCCCTTTATCCAGGTCATCGATAAAGATATTTAACAAGACTTGTTCCAAAACTGAGCCCTGCTGGACACCGCTTGTGCCTGGTCATCAGCTGGACTTAACTCCATTTACCACCACTCTCTGAGCCCAGTCATCCAGCCAGTTTCCAACCCAGTGAAGAGTCCACCTGTCTGTTCCATGAGCTGCCAGCTTCTCCAGCAGAATGCCGTTGGAAATGGTGTCAAAGGCCTTACTGAAGTACAGGTAGACAACATCCACCATTCTTCCCTCATCCACTAGGTGGGTCACCTGATCACAGATGGTTAAACAGGACTTGCCCTTCATGAACCCATGTTGGCTGGGCTTGATTCCCCTGTTGTCCTGCACTTGCTGCATGATCACCCCCAAGATGAGCTGTTCCATAATCTTCCCTGGAACCGAGGTCAGACTGACAGGCCTGTAGTTTTCCAGATCCTCCTTTCTGCCCTTCTCGTAGATGGGTGTCACGCTGGCGAGTCTCCAGTCATCTGGGACTTCTCCAGTTGATCAGGATTGCTGATAAATGATGGAGAGAGGCTTGGCATGTTCCTCTGCCAGCTCCCTCAGCACCCTTGGGTGGATCCCATCCAGCCCCATAGACTTAGGGGTGTCCAGTTGGCTTAGCCAGTCTTTCACTACTATTTCCTGGATTGTGAGAGGATTATTCTGATCTCCATCCCTATCTTCCAGCTCTGGGGACTGAAAACCATGAGGATAACTGGCCTGACTATTAAAGACTGAGGCAAGGAAGGCATTAAATACCTCAGCCTTTTCCTCATTCTTGGTAACAGTGTTCGCTTTTGCATCCAATAAAGGGTGGAGATTCTCCCTGGTTCTTTTTTTGTTGTTTATATATTTGTTAAAACACTTTTTATTATCTCTTGCAGCAGTGGCCAGTCTGAGTTCTAGCTGAGCTTTTGCCCCTCTAATGCTCTTTCTACATGACCTAACTAAACCCCCTGTACTCTTCCTGAGTACCCTGCCCCTTCTCCCAAAGGTGGTAGACTCTGCTCTTTCTCCCAAGTCCCAGAAAAAGCTCCCTGTTCAGCCAGGACGGTCATTTCCCCTCCAGTTTGTCCTATGACACATGGGGACAGCTTCTGTGCCTTTAAGAGCTCCTTGAAAAAGGTCCAGCCTGCCTATAGACCCCTTTGCCCTCTAGGACTGTAACCCGAGGGACTTTCTCAACCAGTGTTCTAAACAGGTTGAAGTCTGCTCTTCAGAAGTCCATGGTAATAGTTTTGCTGACCGCCCCCCCTTACTTGGCCAAGAATTGAGAACTCTATCATTTCATGGTCGCTAAGCCCAGGATGGCCTGCAACAACCACATCATCCAGCAGACCCTCTCTGTTTGTTAACAAGTCCAGCAAGGCACCTCCCCTGGTGGGCTCACTTACTATCTGAGTCAGGAAGTTATCTTCCACACACTCCAGGAATCTCCTAGATTGTTTTCTGTCTGATGTCTTGTATTTCCAGTGGATGTCTGCTAAGTTGAGGTCCCCCACAGAACAAGGGCTTGTGATTTTGCATCTTCTGCCAGTTGTCTATAGAACAATTCATCAACCTCTTCATCCTGGTTGGGTGGGCTATAACAGTTGGTCTTCCTCAACTTTACCCGTAAACATTTGACCGGTCCATCACACTTATTGACCTCCATGCAATCAAAACTCTCCCTAATATTGAGAGCCACTTCACTGACCTTTCTATCTTGCCTATTCCGTTTGTAGAGCTTATAGCCATCCATTGCAGCACTCCACTCATGAGAGTCGTCCCACCATGTTTTTGCAATGTTGACTACATCATAGCAGTTGTGGTGCACAATGGCCTCCAGCTCCTCCTGCTTGTTTCCCATGCTGTGTGCATTAGTGTAAAGGCACTTGAGCGGGGCTAATGTCTTAATTCCTAACAATGGCCTGCCACCCTTAGGCTCAACTCTAGCAGGCCTAGTTTTATCCCCTTCCCCCTTCAGACCTAGTTTAAAGCCCTTTCAATGAGCCCAGCCAGCTCATGCACAAGGATTCTTTTCCCCCTCTGAGACAGATGAACTCCATCTGTCACCTGCAGACCCCATGCAGCGTAAAGCTCCCTGTGCTCAAAAAACCCAAAATTCTGTTGGTGGCACCAGCCTCTGAGCCACATGTTAATCAGGTGGGTCTTCCTTCCTCTTTCAGTGTTCACCCCTGCCACTGAAGGGATTAAAGAGAACACCACATGGGCTCCTGAGCCCCCAGGTTACTTCCCCAGGGCCCTGAAGTCTTTTTCAATTGTTTTCAGGTTTCTCTCCATAACATCATCATTGCCAACCTGGATAATCAATAGAGGGTAATAGTACGATGGCCATACCAGACCAGAGAGTTCCTTAGTAACATCTCTGACCCTGGCCCCAGGGAGGCAGCAGACTTCCCTATGGTCTGGACCTGGCCAGTATATGGGGCCCTCAGTTCCTCTTAGAAAGGAGTCACCAAATACAATTACCCTCCTTTTTTTCTTGTTAGAGCTGGTCCTAATGCATGGGGGAGACCAACTTACCTTGTGTGACTTCCCTGATGGACCTTCATCTTCATAATCATTTGTTCGTCCCTCAATTTCCAGAGCCCCATACCTGTTGTGCAAGGGCAACTGGGAAGGGGGGGCAGGCTGTCAGGGGATTCTCCTGCCTCGCCGAGCAGAGACCTGTTTCCATTCTCCCTCATTTCTTAGGTTCCCGTCTTTTACCTGGTGACAAGGAAGGACGGGTTCCTCTGCTAATGGAGCCTCCACCTGCTGCCCTATCCTCAAGGATGGCAGGACCTGACTCCACCAGTCTATCTCCCTTTCACATTCCCTTATTGTTCTCTGATGTTGAACCTCCTCCTTTAACTCAGCCACCAGGCTGAGCAGATCATTCACCTGGTCCCAGCAGACACAGGTGTTACCCCCACCACTCTCCACTGGCAGTGCCAGGCTCCAGCACTCTCTGCAGCCAGAGGCCTGGACACCTGCCTGTTGCTGCAGGACCTCTGTCTGGGTTGCCACATTCTTTCTGGCAGGAGCTTTTTTTCTGACTTGCAAAAATCGCTAGTCCTGCAAGTGCCTTTATTTATTTATTTATTCATTCATTTAATATTTACTGTCTTGTGCGGCCCCCACACACACTGTTGGCCACGCACCAGCAACCGAGAATGCAGCTGTCTCACTATTCGGGGTCTAAGCGCTGCATCTCGGTTCGCCTCATTTAAATCTCCCGTGGGTTCTCCAGGAACGTCCCAGACACGTCACCACCCTCTCGGCCTCTCCTGCAAGAGTTGCGAAGTCCTGAGCGGTCTCTCCTTCCTTCCTCAGGCTTCCCTGGCTCAGGGAACCCCCTGTCCACCTCAAAAAACTCAAAAAAAGGAAGTAAAAAAACGTAGTGCTTCGGCATGGAGTTTACTGGTGCCAACGCTTACTGTCTCACTGTTCACAGTCAGAGCAAAACCATGGGAGGTTCTGTTTGTTGTCTCAGTGATTAGAAATATTCCTGTAACATTCAATTATATTTTTAGAATTATATTTCTGAATGATGAAAAATAAATAAGGAAGGACACTGATTCAAAATTCAATTATTTTTGGGTTTCCTCTTTCAGTTAGTGTCCCATTTTTTGTGAAGAATTCTATGTGTCAGGAGACGTGATACAATCCCTGACCTTAAATTAGAATCCCATGCATTTTGAGACTCCAGTCAAAGTCTAATCCAGTTAAAAAGGAAGACTTTGGGAGTTTTGTCAATGACTTGAACAGAAACAGGATATTTAATTTCAAAACAGAAACTGTACTTATAGTTCAAATTTATTGTCCCTTGACATTAGCTTGTGGCAGTTCTGCCCTTGGAAGCAACAACTCAACAATGTGAAGTACATGAGGGGCAACCAGGGACAAGCATTAGCATCCAGAAAGCTTGAAAACAGCATTATATTAAGAGAAAGGAAAATTGACTGTAATGAAAGAAGAAAATAAATGCACCAAGGAAAAGGAAATCTGTAAGAGCATAGATACAAACCTCTCCAAGTACAACTGGATGTCAGAGTGCTGTAAATAATTAAGAGTAAGACCATGTTCATTTTCTGGAAATGTAAGGGAAATTTGACCAAATACAGATCTCTCCTTTAACAAAAGTAACCGAGCAAGTCACGCTGAAGGACTTTGAAAATAAAGTGTGAGTGTAGCCTATATCCTGCCTCAGAGTCCATCCCAGTGCATTAGAGAGGATACTGTTCCAGTATTTGGAGAACAAAGAAATACTTTCTTCTATGGAGCATATCTACCTATGCATAAATGATTCTGTGACCCGAGTCACATCTTTTAATCTAGTTGTCCCCCTGTGGGAAAGACCTGTGTGTACTCCTCTTTACACAGGGCTGAATTTGTCTGCTAATCACATATTGCAGCCCTTGAAGTTGCAGCTCCATTTTTCTTGCTTACTTTTTGTAGAATGCAACTGCTGATCTGCAAGAATTACTCCCATATTGAAATTAAATCACTGGAACTAATCTCTTACTTTTGAAACAAAAAACTGAAATGCTAAGAACCATATACCTGAGGCTAAAGTATTTCACTGGAATACTTCTCCTCTTGGATTTCAAGTGCAATAGATCAAATTTATGCCTTGTATAATTCAATTCTGAGAGGAAAAATAGCAATAGTGGGATAAATTTAGCAGTGTCTCCTTATTGGCACTTCCAGCTCTGATGGTGTGATTTTTCTGCATGTTTTGCTCTGTTCTTCTATAAAATGAATGCCATCAGCCTTACATATTTTGGCCAAGGAGCTTGTGAGGCTATTGAAAATGGTGAAGTGACTTAGGAGACTGTATTTAATTTTCAAAGATGACTTTAACTATTGTCTTCCTATATTTACCAGTTTTCCAGAGTCTGTGCATAGTGTCTCAGAAAGTCTTGCCAGTACGAAATATAACTCCCGAAAAGTTTACTTTCATTTCCACCTATTCATCCTTTTGCATCTATCATCACTCCACTGGCATTTTGTTGACAATATGTCACCCCCGGATATGAATTTACATAGATTTATAGAACTTGAATTGCCATACTTCCAAACATGTATGGTTCTGCATAACTGCTGGTCACTGACCATAGACATATTCTATATGCTAATTATATATCAACATTCTCACATAAAAATAATAGCACTAAATTGCAGAGTCAGAACTCAAATGTTCACGAATGCCAGATTTCATCTTGCCATTGAAATGTAATTCACGTGCTAGTGAGGATCCATTATGGTAGAGCACTTAATTATATGATCCCATTCTATTTTTCCACTGGAACTCTTTGGTGTAGGTACAGAATGTAAGCCACTTGCTCAGCAGCTATTCAATACTTTGTTTTATTCCATTTACTCTATGCATGGTCCCATCTCCTGCTGTGCACTATTCAAACTATGCTCAGAAGACAAAACAGTTAATTTCTTCCTGAACTTTTCCATAGTGCTCATCACTAGATATAAATGCTTCATTAACTCTCGTAAATTCATTTCATAGAACTACAGTCATAGTATCATCAAGGTTGGAAAAGACCTTTAAGATCATTGAGTCCAACCGTTAGTCCTACTCTACCTAGTCCACCACTAAGCCATATATATCCCCAAGCACCACATCTATATGGCTTTTAACCATTTAACTTTTGTACAACGCCTCTTTGTGATAAAGTGAGAAATAGAGGAAAGTAGAAACTGAAGTTAAAATAATTTATATGTATTATCACTATTATCTATTAGCAATCAATATTACCTGCTATAACTGCAAAGTAATTTAAAACAACTAAGTCTCCTCTTTTTTTGTAATTGCCTAGCATTACAACGTATTTTACATGTTCAAAATATAATTTTACTTGATGCTATGTGTGCTCAGTCTTTCTGCAAATTAGATGCAGGAATCTCAAGCCTAGTTCCCAGAAAGTAAGGGATGTGTGCTTAGTGACTACCTGAGAAAGCACCTGAGGCTAGCTACTAGCTGCTAATCACATTGAATTTCTCTGCTAGAGACAGAGATAGGGTCCAGTTTCTTAAGGATGGTACTGATTCAGAGATCTTCTATTCTCTTCGTCATGTACCTTTTACTCCATACATTGCTGATTCTACAACAAATGAATGCGTCTTATAAAAAAGCTGGGGTTTGTTTCCCACTTCTGACCAGGTCTGTTCAATGAATATAGCCAGTGTTCTGTGGTAAGAATAACATCTAATGTCACAATTGTAGATTGCAGCATAACATGTGCATTGTAGGACATTAACTAAGGTTGCAGGTAACAGACCACAGCTTCCTCAGGGAAGGCAGCAGAGGGGGAAGTGCTGATCTTCTCTGTCTCTGGCGAAAGCACACTAGGAAATGGAATGAAGCTGTATCAGTAGGAGTTCAGACTGGACATTAGGAAAAGGTTCTTAACTGAGATGGTGGTCAGTCACTGGAACAGGGTCCCCAGGGAAGTGGTCACAGCACCAAGCGTGTCAGAGTTCAAGGAGTTCACAGACAATGTTCTTAGTCATATATTGTAGTGTTAAATAGTCCTGTAAGGAGCAGGAAGTTGGACTTCATGATCCTTATGGGTCCCTTCCAAATTAACATGTTTTCTACCTGACATCCCAGGTCTCACTTACTGCTCAGGTACGTCTGTACATTCAAACAGTTTGTGCGTAAAGCAAGTCTGAGCTTCAGAACTGGCTTTAGAGCACAATTTGAAAGACCATAGAGCTATAGGACTATAGAGACTTCACTTTATGTCCTCTATGACCTGAACTATGAAACCCTCTACACTGCCTTAATGTAAAATCAGATCAGCGTCATGTCATTTCTAATTCACCAGTGTTAAACATACTGTGCTACTCTCTTTGCTCACTAATTCTCACTTTTTCCATCATCATGTCTGGCCCCTATCCCTCCATCAGCTCTGAGTCTCATTCTTCTTTCCCAGCCTTTCCTTCAGCTTCTTGTCTGATCACAAATTCCTCTAAGGCACTCAGCCATTTGCTACTTTCCATCATTTTCCCAGTCCAGGTAGCTGTACTCCCTGGGTGGATGGGTGGCTCCCAGTATCTGGCACCTCTTCTCAGTTACTTGTGTCACTGTATTCTTCTTACTCCTATCATCTGCATTCAGTCTAGATGGTTCCTGTTTTAAATTTGTTAAGGTGTCTGCAGTGAAAGAGCTAAAAAAGATGAATTTGCTACTCTCAGTTGTGGTGACTGCATGAAGATCCTAACCAGGACACAGACAACAATTCATAAATCCGCACAGAAAAATCTTGCTGTTCTAGCCTAGGGAGTGTCCAATGTTGGCAGAATCTTGAATAGTATGGCTACAAACATCCATCTGGTTTCTACACAGGAAGTGCAAACTATCTTTTTCAAAAGCTTATACCTTGATTCAGTTCTATCAGCAGATCTTGAAGCAGACAAGCAGACCTAAACATGGATAAACTCGAACTTATCAAAGAACAGATCACCAAAATTTTGTTACATGGGTGAAGGAGGGTATGTTTCAGGGGATTTATACAGAAAACAGTATGAAAGTGAAGCATATGTCTTCAGTGAAATTCTAACAAACCAGTGCCTGTATACCACTTATCCTTCCATAATCTCACTAAGAAATTTGCAGTTTAAAGTAATGTCCAGATACACAAAAGACTGCAAATGCCTGAACATAATTTTAATGCATCTGCAGTAGTTCTTGTAGTAAAGCAGAAAGTAGTGACTCTGGAAGAATGTCTCACTATTAATACTAATCAGAGGATATAGAATGTGGCTCATTTCAATCCTGTTTAAAGATACCTCCATCAACAGTGACTTGCTGAAACTCCTCACCTAATTAACAACAATAAACAACCTTGGTCTTAATGTTTCTGTGACACTTTTCTGCAACACCCAGCCCAGAGCATCAGTCTCGTGGAGCTAATGAGGCTCATTTGCATTCCTTCCAAGGATCATCTACTAATACATATAAACTAGCTAGCAGACTCAAATGGTAGTGAGCAGTGTCCAAGGGGAGGGCATATGGTAATTTCATCTTTGAAAAGGCTAGGCTAAATTGCTTTATTGCTTTATAGTTATAGTGTGCATTGCTACAGCTGTAGAAGAATTATGACTCCTTAATTATTAAGAAAGCCAGCAATATATTCCAAAACTTAAAATATGAGATTTCACCCACAACTGCTAAAGAACTAGGGTTTGTAATTCTGTGGTTCACCCAATTAGCATTTGTGGGAGACATTTTGGTTTTGCTACATTGCACAGAAGAGGAAAAAAGTCCATCCATACTAAATTTGGTTTTATGATTTAAATAGATTTAAATGCATTATGAACTCATTAATTTTATGCCAGTAGACTCACACAAAGTTATGCAAAGTAATTTATAATATACTTTATTTTAATGAAAAGAAGATACAGATCCAGATAGGCCTGTCTAGGTGGCAATATCTGAAACCATGAACATGAGCTGCTTTTTTCAAATACTGAGCCTAAATATCAGTCTCTGACTGGTGAACTGCATAGTCAGTGATACTTCACAAACAGGTGACACTAGATGCCTTGACCATGTAAGAATGAGTCAGGAAAGACTAATTCTCTATGGATATTCAAAGCATAACTAAGCCATTGGCTACATATATAATGGAAAGGGAGAACAAAAGAAAGAATTTCTGTTCTGTGCTATTATGTCAGCCTACTGAGGAAAAATCTGTCACTGAAAAATCAGTATGAGACCTAATGAAGGAACTGAAACCTGAAGAGATAAATAGTTGTCTGAGATTTAGGAAAGAGCAAGTAACTAAGTGAAGGAGTCAAGTATCCTGAGCTTGTGAGAAAGGGAAGAGAGAGCTGAGAGAGTAGCTGAGCTCAGTGCCATGACATCAACTTGTCAGCACAAAGATCAGTAGTGAAGCCATCACCAAGATCAGAACAGAGTTGGGTAAGCAGTGAAACTCAGTATGATCTCCCAGATGGAGTCAGCAGTGCACAGAGAAGAATGAGCACTCTTTTGTATGTATAGAGGTGTGTGTTGGAAAAATAAAGATATATAAAGAAGAAAGAAAGTTAAGAGTATGAAGAATAAAATGTTAAATCTCCAAAGAAGTGATTGGTAAATGAGTTATATTCTTTATACAGAGTGAGAGGATGTTTATGTTTGTAGTATTTTGTATTTAAGTGCAGGTGATGTGATTGACAAAAAGCATACAGGAAAGCTCCGGAGAGCTCATACAGCATTTGTTTCTTTGACAAAGATTGACTGTATGGTGTCAGGATCCCCAAGGTTTTGTTAATTCCTCTGGCACCTGAACTGACAGGCTTCAAAATACTTTTCTCATTGGGATGTGAGGCCAGAATATTAGTGTTAAAAGGCAGTATAGAATAGGTGGGTGTTCATGTTACTCAGTTTTAGAAGAAGGTCTGAGCATTGCAAAGCATTTCCATCAGAGCTTTGAGTATGTCTAGGAATATGACAGTGTACAGTGGGAGAGAAGGAGGTTGGCAGATCCCATGAGAAACAAATTGAGAAATTGTTGTAGGATGCTGATGAATCAGTGAATTAAGATATTTGTGCTGCTGAGCTTCAAAGACTCTTCCTCTTCAGTTGTGTATCAGAAGCCAGCTGCAGGCTGAGCGAGTTCTCATGTGAAACCTACAGAGAAAGCAGGGTGCCAACATTTGTGAAGTCCAAGACCACAGGAAGTACAAACAGAAGTCACACTGACATTTAAATTAGAAAATAGTGACAATTAAGAAAAAATCACTTGCTTATTACTCAGCTCTTTTCAGGTAATTCCTCCTTATTTTCCTATTATATCCCTCAGCTTCTAGAGTACTTGGATTTCTATAGACCCGAGAAACATATGCTAAGCTAAGATTTCTACCATGTGAAGTGTTTTCTTCTCCCTATCTTTTATTCTCAAAGCTATTTACAGTTTTCTGTGGCTTGAATAAGACACTCCCACATGTATTCTGAAAAAAAGTCTAGAGCTTTTTGATACTGGTCAAAGTCACTGCTGAAGACAGAATAAAAAAATGGATGACAACAGAGTAAGCATGGGAATAGAAATCTTTAAGGATGAAAAATAAAATTGAGAAGGTTTGCCTGAACTTTTTTGGTAGTGATTTAATCATCCTGAGAATTTGACTTGAAGGTCTGCTGGCTAAGCAGTAGAAAATCCAACTGGGGGGTTGCTCTGAACTTCAGTGTGAACTCTAGTTCATCAAGTCTCCTGAAAGCTTCAAGTCTTCCTTGATGTCCATGGAATTGTATAAACAAGTAGCCCGTGCTGGCACTGTTATCTCTGACAAATATCACTTTATTCTCAAGGGAATTACTGGCTTTCTGAAGTGTAATATGGAAGAAAGTTTTGAATTACTATCTGTTCCTTCAGTGTCTGAAAAATGTGATCTGAACATCTGCCCTCAGGGACACTCATACCAGATTTTATTATATTTCTATTATCTCATTCCTCTCAGGACTCACTCTCATGTCTCTGTCATTTTCATCCTTTTCCAGAAATTACCTTAACTCTCCTCACTTTCTGTCCAACTATTCCTGAGTTTGTCTTCCTGCTTTTCATATTTATTCCATGTGATGAGCCTTTGTTATCTTTCTGTTAGTGCAGAATAAGAAGGGGGAGTCTTTCAAAACTAACAGAGGGAGCACTCCTGTATTTTTATAGTTTGATCTTCATCTTCACATCTGTAATACCCACTATGGAACTGGCCAGCCCAGACAGAAGTTTGCTTGGGAGACAGGAGAAAAATCAGGAGAACAGACTGGTTTAAATCTTCTGTTCTGGACACGAAGACATAGAAAGAAACTTTATGAAGTGAGAAGAAAACTGTCAGAAAATTATCTCTTAAAGTTCATGGACATGAAGAAACCAGAACCTGTTCCTCAACAGTTTACTATGGAAAGAGGAGAACACAAACTGTTATTTTCTGCTATCTGCCTCATAATATTTCTCTGCAGTATGGCCCGTGTTCTCATAGAAAGTGTCTTCTTTGTGCAAGTGATGGGATTATATACTATGAAGGATGTAGAGGAATCTGTCTGGTTTATGTTCAAACCCTGTAGTTTAGGATGTCTTGCAAACTGTTCTCCTGAACTTGTACAGAACAGCTTGCAGATGAAGAGGAAAAAAGCAAAAAAAGCAAAAAAAAAAAAAAAAAAAAAAAAAAAAAAAAAAAAAAAAAAAAAAAAAAAACATTAAAAAAAAAGAACACAAAAAAGGAAAATGGGATTCCCCCGTTAA
>JANHFX010026212.1:179794-226223 GCA_027560015.1 Chloroceryle amazona
AAAAAAAAAAAAAAAAAAAAAAAAAAAAAAAAAAAAAAAAAAAAAAAAAAAAAAAAAAAAAAAAAAAAAAAAAAAGGCAAAAAAAGAAGAAGAAAAAAAAAAAAGTAGTAAAAAGAAAAGTCCCCAAACCAGTAACTTCATTGCCACAGTCTAATAGACTCTTGGTAAAAAAAAAGATGGAATTTACTGTTTATTTTCTCTGGAATAGGAAAAGTGATGGCTTCTACTTAAAAAGCTTGTCATGCCAATTGCAGTGACTTACTGTGAGGGTTTGTGTTAGTTTTTTGGTGTTATTTTTGTTGGGTTTTGTTTCTGTTTGTTTGTTTGTTTGCTTGTTTTTAAATAAATCTGGAAAAATAACACTGTGTTATCAAGAACTTAAGAAAAATACTAGGGGGAACAATGTGCACTCCAGAAGCCCAGCTGAGTGTGCTACAGCACGCATCTTATGCTTCATCCTGAATAAGAACAATTATCACTAGGAAGCATAAGGGCATACAGCAGGGGGTAGGGAAACTTAATGTTATTATAAATATGTTCTATTCATTTTTTTGTCTATTAAATTCACTCTTTTTGACACATATGTGTCTAATTTGTCATCTGATATGATCAATTAATAACTTATTAATTAATTATATTATGGAAAATTTTTATATTTTTATCTCCCTTTTTTTTTGCTGTTCTGTATGTTTGATGCAACCAAAAACTGTGATAATTCTCTATTTCATGTGACTTTTACTTTGGGTATTACACAAGAAGCAAATCTATTAAAGGGACCGATAAAGCTTTAAGAAGTTTACTATATACAAATGTTTTGTCTTTCACAAATAACACTGCCATAGATGTTCTAATGACCGGCTATATAAAGGTAGCCATCTGTTCATTGAGGGTAAAAGTACCAAGCACATTCAGCTAATACCGATTCCAGACCTCACAACTCTTTTCTCATTCAGGGCATGAGGAATCATCTCTGTTTCCATGACAGGTAGGTATTTTCCTTCATGACAGGACCATTAGTTAGCCCATGCTGTGTGCTTTTTAATGCCTGCCCCTTAATCAAAGTGTTGGTTGGGCTGAAATTTGCAGCCGATTCAGATTTTTGAACATCAGTTCACTTTTTAATAGAGAAATAGCTACAGATTTAAGCATTCAAGAGAACAATATCCTTTGCTTTTCCACAGTAAAGTAAAAATTATTTTACTTCTTAAGTAAATAGGGTAATTAACATATAATGGTATAAAAAGATATAATTATTGCAGGAAAAAAAAAACCAAAACAGCATCCTTCTCAGCCCTGACAATGAATGCTAAATAAAGAATTGCTGATGAATTAAGAACTGTGAACTAAGAACCTGTTTTCATGAAACTTACCTCTGATTTTCAAACTTTGCTTCTTGCCCTGCAGTAGCCTAAATAGAATTACTGTACTTGCAGGAAAGGAGGAGTAAAGGAAAAAAAGACATTTTTGAAGTCTGCCACTTCATGCATCAGGTTTCATATGGAGGCCTTTTTGAATTGCCATTTTATTCACAGAACTTGCACCTAAACTTGATCCCAGAGTAACTGAAAAGCTCGATATGTTATTTTACTTTGTTCAGCCAAGTGAGACATACGTGAAAAAGGAATATTGTTTCTTTTGGTCATAACAATAAGTAAATAAAAAATATATTATTTTTGATAACTTCATTCCACAAGTGTGGTAAAGTCAAATGGCTCCTTCAGTAGCTGACTCTTATATAATCAGTTCTGTATATCTTTTGTTCTGGTCTTCTGCTTTGTAGACATGTGCAGCTGTAGTCTTCATATCTAAGGGTACGGGTTCAGATTTCTTTTGTATACATTGAAAGCTATACTGTAGGCAGAATCCTTCAAAATCATGTTCACAGAATCACAGAAGGTTAGGGGTTGGAAGGGACCTCGAAAGATGATCCAGTCCAACCCCCCTGCCAAAGCAGGATCACCTAGATTACACAGGAACACGTCCAGGTGGGTTTTGGCAAGGTGTCTCCAGAGGAGACTCCACAACCTCCCTGCGTAGCCTGTTCCAGTGCTCTGTCACCCTCACCATGAAAAAAGTTCCCCCTTATGTTTACATGGGACCTCCTATGTTTCAGCTTGCACCTGCTGCTGCTTGTCCTATCACTGGATGTCACATGCTCTTGCCACACAGTCCTCATTCTGCAGTTCTGCATTCTTTCTATCCTCTAATGTCATTGTGAAACTGCAGCTGGAATTTTGAGAACCATTTTTAAGAGCTATTGCTGAAGTTTTGGTGGTTTACTTATGTCAGTTGCCCTTTATGCTACTAAATTTGGAGTCCTTGCTTTTTTTGCCTATAAACTGACTGATTTTTGTAACATCATAGGCATGCACAGTTATATGTTTTTAACTCCATACTATAAATATATATATATCTATTAAAATATCTATTGATGTAAGTATCTCCCATTTTTAACCTGGGCAATTTCTATTATATTGAAAATTGTCCCCTGCCTAGGTCCCACAGATATTGCATGAAGATATTGAGTGGGGGGCCTGCTTCAAAGCTAAAGATTCTGTCAACAATACACAGAGAAGATGCAGAGTGGCAGGGTTCTAGTTAATTCCTTTTGTTCCCTTCATGGATCTACATGCATACAAAATCATTATACAGTCATCATATGATTTTTAAGACTTGGAACTATGAAGAATAAGTAAGTAAATGCTACTAGTACTGACTCAGAGTAATGTGACTTTGCTTTTCCCTAGAAGCTAAGAACTGAAAAATCCAACCTGGTTTGTTTTCATTGACAACATTCTAGGTTGAAGCATGTGACATCAAAGTCATTTCAACACTGATGACATGAGATAGATATTACTACCCTCAGGTCTCAATTAAGCAGCAAGTACTTATAAGAGGGAGCATGTATAAAGGCAAGGGTTTAAGAATCTGCTGCTGAAAAAGCCAAAAAACTTTATGCTTGAGAATCAAGGACTTCAGCACCATTTAAATCATAGATAGAATTATAGAATTATAGAATTGCTTGAGTTGAAAGGGACCTTAAAGATCATTTAGTTCCAACCCCCCTGCCATGGGCAAACACATCTCACTAGACCAGGTTACTCAGAGCCTCATCCAGTGTGGTCCTAAACACTTCCAGGGATGAGGCATCCACAACTTTTCTGGGCAACCCATTCTCACCACTCTCACAGTAAAGAACTTCTTCCTAATGTCTAATCTAAATCCACCCTGCTCTAGCTTAAAACCGTTACCCCTTGCCCTATCACCACATGCCCTTATAAAAATTCCCTCTCCAGATTTCCTGTAGGCCCCCTTCAGATAATGGAAGGATGCTATAAGGTCTCCCTGGAGCCTTCTCTTCTCCAGGCTGAACAGACCCAACTCCCTCAGCCTGTCATCATAGGAGAGGTGCTCCATCCCTCTGATCATCTTTGTGGCCTTCCTATGGACTCTACAACAGCTTCATGTCCTTCTTGTGTTGGGAGATCCAGACCTGGACACAGAACTCCATGTGGGGTCTATGGTTGGCAACTTTAGGTAGATCTGTCTGCTTCTCAAGTCAGAAACACCTTATATCTAGTAGTTATAATGACAGAGAACAAGACAAAACACACAGGAAATAGCTTTGGTACATAGAGGATTTCTGAAACAGAATGAGTTTCAGGCAGTGTTTGATTCAGTTTTTTTTTATAGATAAGTTTCTTTTCTTTCTTTTGAACAGTTTTGGTCATCTGAAGTTTGAAGATCACTATCTGAGCAAATACTGTACTTCTGACCTTCAATTTGGTTGGTACTTTGAGACAGAAAAAAAAAAGTCTGTAGGACAGGAAGAGCCTGTGAACATAAAGGGGGAGTAGAGGAGGCAGCTCAGCCTTTTTCCATATCTGCGTATATAAGAAGTTACACCAGGATGATATATATTTTACTTCACATTAAAGGTAGAGGCATTTTGCACTCAACACATGAATATAAACAAAAAAGACACCAAATAAATAATTGCCAGTGTTCTAGGTAAATTCACAGTAAGACACTGAGCTTGATTATTGGTGTCGGTGACAGAATTTCCTGTGCCTTCAATCATATAGTTCCTTGCAAAGTAAACTCAAACACATGACAGTTGAGTCACCAGCTTTCTAAGTTTGTTTGAAACATAATAATTATCCATTTCTATTGGCTAATTTGAAGGAAAAAACACTATTGAGATAGTAGACCTATTTTCACAGTATGATGTGTAATTTTGTTATTGAAAAATGAATTCTAATGGGAGTACTAAAAATTATTATGGACATAAAAGCAAACCTTTCAAATGTACGTAGCATTTTGTATGCTTATGTTTTCCACATTCTGCTTTTAATAAACTCCTTAAGTGTTATAACATCTATCTAATGAAATAGGGCTGGATTCTGATCTCAAGCTGAGTTTAATTCAGTGTAATTCAATTGACTGAAGTGACTTCTGAGTTGCACTGACATCAGGATAGGAAATAAGACCACTGTATGTAATGAAGTTGCAATTATAAGAAGTGAAAGATCAGATCTGAAAATTGAGTAATAAAGTTTTCCTCCAGACTGAAGAGCACCTGAGGGAGGAAACAGTCCTGTATCTGTGTGGCAGTATCTCTTCCTTCCTGCTACTCTACAGCATTATTATCATTAAGAAGTTTTAGTTTAGTTCTGGAATCTGTCACTATTTCACTGTAATCTTTTATAGTTTATCATGAATAAAAGTAGCTTAGAAGATTTTGTGGGGTGTTTTTTGGCTTGTGTGAGAATGAGTTTTCATTGTTTTTCTTGGTTATACACTTTCTCTTTCTTTTTGTCAGAGAAATTGTCCCCTCTTTATCTTTTCCATTTCCTAGCATAGTTTTCATCTCAGAAAATATAAGAATTTTTTTTGACAGTGAACTCTCAGTTCGGCAGAGAACAGAAAAAAAACCATTTCGATATTTCCTTTAGCGAAAGATTTCCTTATCTCCATCAGTTCCCTTCTGTGTGTTCTGAGTCACTGAATTTAAGAAATAAAAAGATCTTATTTTTCTCACATGAAGTTTTCTCAGACCCACAAGTTAGAGTGCTTCTCCATCTCTAGCAGTTTCAATGTCCTAAAGAAAGAACTTTCAGATTGTCACCCAGTTCCTTCACTCTCAGTCGTCTTGCAGGAATGGCTATATCATCCAGAAAGTTGTCTTATCCAAGCTGATCTTTAGCAAACTGTGCCACTATTGTGAATGCAAATCAGAATGAGCTTCACATCTCTGCTCTAGCTGTGAGTTCAGTAAGGTTCCTTAAAACAGCCCTTAATTGTCACAATAGCTTAATGTCTCATTATTCCATTTGAGAAAAGATAAAAAGCCTTGATTTGGGTAAACTTCTGTCTTGTTTTTTTGTGTAAGTTAAACCATACTTTTGTTTCAGGAGTGCTGAATGAGGTGGGAGCCCTGGTAACAGAAGATGCAGAGAAGACAGAGCTATTGAATGCCGCCTTTGCTTGAGTCTTCTCTGCTGAGACCAACCCTCAGGAATCCCAGACCCTGGAAATATGAAAGCTGGGAGGGAGGGAGGAAGACTTTCCACTGGCTGGTGAGGATTGGGTTAGAAATCAGTTGAGTAACCTGAACACACACAAATCCATGGGCCTCAACGGGATGAGCCCACAAGTGCTGAGGGAGCTGGCTGATGTTGCTCTACAAATCTCCATCAATTTTGAAAGATCGTGGAGAACAGCAGAGGCACCTGAGGACTGGAGGAAAGCCAGCGTCACTCCAATCTTCAAATGTGCCCTTGTGGCCAGGAAGGCCAATGGTATCCTGGGGTCCATAGAGAAGACTGTCCAGCAGGTTGAGGGAGGTTCTTGTCCCCCTATACTCTGCCCTAGTAAGACCACATCTGGAGTATTGTGTCCAGTTTTGGGCTTCCCATTTCAAGAAGGACAGGGAAATACTGGAGAGAGTCCAACAAAGAGCTGCAAGGATGATGAAGGGACTGGAACATCTCTCTTATGTGGAAAAGCTGAGACACCTGAGGCTGTTTAGCCTGGAAAAAAGAAGACTGAGAGGGGATCTTATTAATGTTTACAAATATCTGAGGGGTGAGTGTCAAGCAGAAGGGGTCACTCTCTTTTCAGTGGTGCCCCAGGATAGGATAAGGGGCAATGGTCATAAACTGGAACACAGGAAGTTCCACCTCCACGAGGAAAAATTTCTTTTCTGTGAGGGTCCAGAACACCTGAACAGGCTTCCCAGGGAGGTTATGGAGTCTCATTCTCTGGAGACTTTCAAAACCCACCTGGATATGTTCCTGTGTGGCCTGCCCTAGGTGATGCTGCTTTGGCAGGGGGGTTGGATGGGATGATTTTCAGACTTCCCTTCCAACCCCTACCATTCTGTAATTATATGAGTCTATGACTAGTTGAGGAAGGAAATATTAGGAAGGCTAAACCCAAATATTTATGTGACAGGTAGAAAGGTACTGCACTGCCAACAAAGCCTGATCAATGGACTCTATAACCTTAGGAGTTCTCCTTTTTGGGGCAGGCCAGCTGCAGCTTACATTATGAGGCAGTCTCCTGTCCTAGCTTTCTGGTACTCCAATTTTGTTTACAAAGAAGAGATGTCTGGTCTTGACATGTCTAATGGATGTGATTACATCTTACAAGACAGCTTAATGAGGAAAATTGCCTGCCTATAAAAGAAAAACTTCCTGCTATCCACATTGGCCCTGTAGCAAATGCAAAGAGCTTCTATGCAGGAAAGCACATGCTACTCTTTACACTGTCAGTCTAGAGAATAGACTTTGGTCAAATGTATCTTCTTTTACAATTCTTCTGCAGCTAGAAACAGCTCATCTTTCTTCAAGTTATGGAAGTATGATATTTTCAACTTCAAATAATTTGTGGCATGGACTGTTAGGACACAGGTTCTCCTAGGAAAAAATGGAGGGTAGATAGTTTTCTGTCACAGGCTTGCCCAAATACATTATCTGTTTACTGAAAGGCAGGAACTCTCTATGAAACTGTTTCACCACACTAGGAGTAGGAATACACCAAATAAAATGGTAGTTGTCAGACAATGAAGAAAATGGAATAGATACTTACTGTTGAAGTTAGGATTAACGACCTTTATTAATGCTCTTCTAAGCACATTTGTGATTAGAAGCTTGATCTTTTGCTTAATCTGTGTGAAACTAGCAACATGAGACTGTACTGTCTGTACAGAAGCAACAATTTGGGATCAAATACTCTGTGAAATCACTTACAGGGGATTTGCATCTGAATATCTGAGAGGCCCGATGTGATTTTTGCTAATCTTTAAACTTTTGAGTGAGGGTAAATCAATATTAGTTTTGGGAGAAGTATTTAATTCTGCAAGCACAAATTATTTTATTTCCTACCAGGAACAAAAGGCAGAAAGTTCACCATATCTGTGGACATATTTAAAATACTCACAGATGTCCCTCCCTAGGTGAAGTAGACTGGGACTGTGTCAGTAAGACACTTCTGTGTGAATGGTGCCCACTGCTATGTAAAGGTTTGGATGGAGAAACAGTTTCCAGAAAGCAGTGGGCTGAAGAAAGGGAAAAAAATGCATTGAGTATGCTGAAGCTTCCCAGAGAGTGACAAACTCTGCAGACTTCAAGCCCTGTTGAATCTGCAAGAACTAATAAATGCAGAACATAGTTTGCTGGGGGTGTACAAGGCCATTTGCTCTCACTATCACCCACAAAGGGTTCTAAGACTTGGACGACATTTAAGAGCACAGCATCTGCTCTAAGAAAAATCCACAAAGGATATGCTGGTGGACTTCCAAACTTTTGTGTAGAAACTATTGGTGTTCCAGCACAACCATGCACTTCAGAGAATACAATTGTTGTTGTCATCCCAACTCATGCTCCAACCAGGTACTTAGAAGTGAACATTTGTATAAGTAAGTGATTGGTTCAAAACCAGCTTGGTTATACCTAAAGTAACAACTTAATAAACAAAAGATGTTCAGGGAAATACTAGGTGTGTATTTTCCCCCTTTAAACTGATCTGGTATCAAGGAAAGAGCAATCTGGAACAGCAGGATGTGTGCTGTGCTTTTTTTAGCACTATCATAACACAAACAAATGTATAATAATTAGAAATTACCAGTACTGTATCTATAAAACCTCCTGAGAGCAATATAGAATGTAAAAAGTGTATCCAACACCCCCAGGTGAATTCCACTGCTTGTCTATTTTTCACCATTTGTCTACAAAACAGACTACCAATCACTGGTTTATTCCTTCTCTTTCTTTCTAGCAGTTGAGTCAAATAGAATCAGTGCTTATAATTTCTTTTGCTCCAAGTACCTCTGCTGTTTGAATCACCATTGAAAATAATTAAGAGTATCAACCTTGAGATTCAAAAGGAAAAGGGAAAGAGCCCCTTGCCTTTGTGCTCGTCAGTTGCAGCCATCACATCAACCTGAATTACTTTCTTATTTACACATGGGCAAACCCTCTGAAAACAATTCTGTGTTATGGGTGTATCTGTGAGGGAATCTGGCACAATGGTTTGTGACAGGGATATTGCAAAAGGCTCTGAAATATTTTGGATCCATGTAGC
This sequence comes from Chloroceryle amazona, assembly GCA_027560015.1. Classification (NCBI taxonomy): domain Eukaryota; kingdom Metazoa; phylum Chordata; class Aves; order Coraciiformes; family Cerylidae; genus Chloroceryle; species Chloroceryle amazona. Next base: position 188,381 of record JANHFX010026212.1, read on the forward strand.
AGTGTGATAGTTTTTTACAAAGAAATGGAATGAATTTTCTTATACTGCAAAATCTACTGTAGGCTTTAGATCGTACTTTAAGTTCAGGACCAATTTTGTATGGTCTGTATAGTCCTGTACCATATGATAGTAGGGAAAAATAATCTCCTACAAGGACTTGAGGCTTTACAATACATTTTTACAAAGTATTAACCATCTGTAGTGCACCATAGGGTTTCACAAGATTGACAGATACATGTGGCTACTAGGCCATCACTTATTTCAGCATTCAATTAAATTAAAGTACAACAGATTTTAGAATGCCTTTTGTCTGTGATTGTACCAGCCCATGGTTCCAGGAAATCCCAGGACTTCCCTGAACAGAGCTGTACCCTAAATCTTCAACTGCAGTCTCTGCTTAAATAAGGTGAAATGAATTGCAGTGTTACAAGGCTGCAGTATGTCAAAGCATAGAGATGAAAGTAGCTCAGAATAAACTATGCATTAATATGAATTATTCAATTGCCAAAGCTTTTGTTACACAAAAATGCTATGTGATCATGTGCCCTTCAATAACAGATTTACTGGCGCTTCCTAGATCAAGAAATGTTTATCAAGTGAGGATTTCTCTAGCATATACTAACCAGAGGTGCTCAAACATTTGCAAAGCCATCATTCTTAGATACGGTGAGGAAGCACTTGCTTACTGTATTTGTGATGTTTCATTTTTCTGGAAATGACTCATGTTCTAATCTGCAAGACCTGTCATTTCAACCTACCCAAAACCAGGCTGAAACCACAGACAACTTCAGGACTTGCTTTTAAATGCATATAGTCTTTTAGAAAATGAGCTATTTTAGAAAGGTTTCATTTCTAAAGCCCCTGGATTGGGTGTAAGACTCCAAACGTGGGCACTGATGGGGTGGCCTCTGTGAGGACAGACTAGGGGATGCCCCATGCCAGGCACAGCTGTCTTCAACAATCCCTCTATAGGACAGAGATGAGCAGGTCAGCCAACATTAGGTGTGGAAATAAAACAACTTTAAGAAAGGTCAGAAAATGCTAGAGAGAAAAGTGAACAGGGAGAGAAGAGAAAAGAAAGGAATCAAGCTGAATCATATAGAGTGTAGCCTTCTTAAAACTAGATTTAAGGAATTTTGAGAATGTTACTTTATTTTATTCATGATTTTACCATACAGAATTTTACCTTCAGTGACCATGACAAGTACCTTCTAATCTGAATTGGTAAGCAGCCATTTCCAAGATGATTAGAGATTGGAGGTCTAGCTTTTTTATATAGCTTGAAAATAATATTTAGATCTGAAGTTTTTCTCTCTCCTTCTTTCTCTCCCATTCTTCTCTCTGTCTCTGCTTCCATCTCTACTCCTGCACAGTTTTAGAGAGTTGTAATAACTGAAAAGGTAATCCCCAAGAGAAGATAGTCCATCTCCCTTCTCTTTTTCTCATTTCTTTACTATTTTTCTCATCTTTTATCTAGACACTACTACCCAGCCACAAAGACTAAAGAGTGACTAATACGGTCTTTTGGGTTACAGTGATAGGTGCCATTCCCTTGCCATATTTTTACCCTAGAGATAACATTTTATTAGACCTTACTTCTCTATTTGTGCTCCACTGAACTTTCATCTGCATTGTCCTAAACTGTCACATTAACACTTTTTTTAAGGTGATTTTTCAGATGAAGACCCAATTGTGCATGCAAACAAACAAACGAAAGCAATTTTTTTTTTTCCAGCATTTTTCTACCTTTACTCATTTTTACTGTCTGACCACATCCAAAAGCCTTGTCCAAAACTGGTCATTCCACTGGGGAAAACAGAAAAGTCTATTAGAATAGTCAGTCATCCCTTTGTCATCTTCATTATGTTTATTTCCCACTTTCATTAATTAGAAAAATTAGTCAAAGGATAATGGTTCCAGAATTGGAAATACTAGAAGACAGTAGTATTTTGGTTTCTGGTTTTCACTATTCTCAATATTTTTCTTTTTGCCATTTGAATTAAAATTTTACAGGGTTTTGTTTGTTTTGTTAGAATATTATCTAGAATAAATGTATACAGTCCTGGTTCCTGTGCAATGAAAGCTGTTTGGCTTGAAATATCACTGTATGTTGCTTCTAAAATGATGCCATATCTGAATAATTACACTGAGAAGGGGAAGGCAATCAAGTTTGTTCTAAATGAGTAATACAAGATTGTAGTGGCCTCAGACAAGGCACCCAAACTATGAGAGAGATTAATTAAAACCACGTAAGCACAATAAAGTTCTGGGAACAAAAATAAATTAATTCACTGAAGGAACCACAATAGGACAGCTAGTTTTGTGACACAGATTCATACAATTTTTTTTGGATGCTCCACGTCTCCATTCAGAATCATTTCCTTGCTCTGCTGGTATCACTATCTTTCTTTTAAAGTTAATTTGGACTTTTAAATGTTCTGGAAAAAGGTTGATATTGATGTTTAATAGATTATGCATTTGCCTGGAAGTTTCAGGGTCTGAACACAGCCACGTAAATGCCACCCAACAAATCTGGTTATACTGATAAACTGGTGTATTGTCTAATATTAGAGAGGCAGACATCTTGTAGTGGGCTAGCTTTGGCAAACAGTCAAATGGCCACCCAACCATTTACTCAATATCCCTTCTCAGCAGGACAGAGGGAAACAATAGGATGAAAACCTCATGAGTTGATACAAAGACGAAGACATTGCTTACCACTTATTATCACAGGTGAAACAGATTTATCTTGGGGAAAATTAATTTACTATCAATTAAAATAGATTCAGCTATGTCCTGCAGTTGTTCCACAGGATCTGCCTGGAACTGGCTGTGTCTTGAACGGGGCAGTCCTTGCCTCTCCTCACAGAGACCTCTGCAATGCCACGCAAACCCTGGCACCAGCACGTAACACACTTCTGCAGTTTTTAAGTACATAATGCTGTCACAGTGCCTTTGTCCAATCCCTTGATGCCAAACTTCCTGACCAGCCTCCCTGCTTTCATCAGAAATGCACTCAGGAGTGCCTTGAGAACAATGCCCAGTGGAAAACCTAGGAGGAAGTTTTGCTGGACAAGTCTGGTCTAGACAGCATGATCTGACACTTCCACATCATTTCACATGGCCGAAGCACAATGCCCAGTTTTCTTATTTACTGGTCTGACTACCTTAGTACATCAACAACACAATATATGCCTAAAGAGCCTCCTGACACCCCACAGGCATCCCATGACAGATTCACACTATGAAACAATAATGCGGAAAGCTGAAATGAAAGCATGATGCGATGTCATCACCTCAATGCCTAGCAGAGAACACCATGGGTGGACTAGAACAGTTGCAACATTCAGAAGCATCCCCTGTCCCCAGTTTCTTCACTTTCACCTTCCTTTGGACCCTGCCAACAGCTCTAGCTGTCCACAATAAAGGCTGGGATGATAGGGCATGTCTTGCTGTCCCTTCTTCTTCAATTATAGGTACATGGAGTTGTTCAGTTCTTTCAAATGTGATGCAATGGGTGGCCATTCGGAATAACCCAGGAAAGCCCTTCCTGTCATTCTGTCCTCATGACAGCAACTGTTGAAAAATTATACAGACATGTATGCTCTGTTCCTGCATCCTTGCACACAGACTTCTGAAACATAAATGAGATAAATATCCTTCCAGACAAGAATCTGAGAAAGAATAAACATGCAATCTTAATTATGTTGTTTGGACCAGGCATGAAGGTGCTTTGCTTATTGATTATGCTTCTGTATTGATTTCCAACACAGGGTGTGACAATTCATTTTACAAAAAAATGTTTAAGATTTTCTTCTTTGATATTAAATATTATGCATTCAATGTACAGATCATGTCTTTAAGAGAAGAATTGGTATAACTTACTATTCGCTTCCTCTCTAAAAGGTCAGCTAGGTATCTAAGACACTGCGGTTCAGACAGTACAAAGGAACTGGACACCCTAAGTGTAACTTTAGGCATGGACATTTTAGCTACCTTCCTTCAAATTATGTAAAGTCTTCTTTATAAAGAAATAGAACCTACAGCTGGTCATATGCATTCTTTTATTATAATGTGCATTTGCTGTCATCAGATTAAATCCCTACAGTTTAAATGTTTTGTCCCCGGCTGGAGTTTACAATGTGACTGTATCCTCACAAACCTAACATACTGAGCTCATACCAAATGCATTCCAGACTGGCTGGTCTTTCCAGCCTTTCTGCCTTCCCTGCCTTTTTGCCTTTCCTGTCACAGTCAGTGTGATATTAACATCTCCAAATTTTTTTTTTTCAGGGTTATGGTTCCAAGAAACCATAAAAGAAGAATACTATTTAACTTTCACTATGTTTTGGTAAAGACTAATATTTGTTTTGATTCTTTCTCTCAAAGATTCTAAAGAGGGACATGAATCCTTTATTTCATAGGTTATTTCCCTCTCCCTCTCATTTTGGATTTTACAATTCTATATGTGCTTCAATTATTCTGTTCCTGTTATCCTACATGCAGGGGATGGTTATTGATGCTGTGGCTAATTAACAATCTAAGCGCACAAATGTCTCCTTGAAAACAAGATCTGGCACTAGACTAAATGAACATTCTGATTGCTCATTAAATGCAGTAGTATCTCTGCAAGTCGGGTAATACTAACAAGGCCTCATTTTTTTACCTCTTGTTTCCTCCCCATCACCATTTTTGTAAGCAAATTTTTCCCCTTTTCCTCAAGAAGTGCCTAAAGACAGCTTTATTTTATTCTGTGTTTTTCTGAAACACCCTCTCTGCTTCTGGACCTTCAATGCCCTGCTACATTCACGTAGAGCCAGGGACTGTGGAAGCACACACTTTCCAAGGCCTTCTTAGAGACCACTGTCTTTGCTCACAGATGGAGCCTATTTGTTTAGCATTTCAGGTGACAGGCTGTCCCAGGACAAACAGGTAACACATTCAGTCTGACAGCATCTTATAGGATAGATACAAGTTCACTTGTTAATTTGCTACTCTCTACAAATCTCATGAAGCCTTGTCCCAGGGGCACACCTCTAAGATGGAGCTTACTGCTTTTGCTTTAGGTAAAGCTACTTTAAAAGACTCCTTCAGATTGTATACACTGAAACAGCATTGTCTGAGGTATTGAACACTGGATGGAAAACACCTCATAAAGCTTTGTTATTTCTTTTAAGAGATGTTTGCCTGGGAACCCCTGAAAAGTCCGGGGAAGCAAGGAGATAAATTTGGGAGATCAACTACATCTAAACCTGTACTAGCTTAGGGAATATGCCACACCTTTGTGTGCTGGTGTTCCTCACTGAAAGTCTGATTTATATAAATATGAACTCAGGATGCACAAATATGAAACTTTTGAAAATAAAAATATTGTATGTTAGTTCTATATTATGCTCATGACAAAGAAATCTACCCTTTTAAAGTCTGTTCATTTTGGTCTTCATGCAACAAAGCACTTAAGGCTTAACTGTCTTTGAAAGATGATTTACAATTTTAAGTGAAAAAATGAACTTCATAAACCCTAGGTCAAAAGAGATTTTCATATAATAGGATAGTCAGTAATGGTTATCAGAAATGAACATAGAATTATTATTTTTGGATACAATGAAATTTTTTTGAGAAATATTTGAAATTGGCACCATAATTTATAATTTAATATTTTTGCAGGAAATTCATATGCCAACAGTGGTGTTGAGAGGATACTAATTGAATAAGTATTTATTGAAGAATACAAATTTTATTAGCACAAAGTAAAATTATCTGTATACAAGATTATTAGCTAGTAATAATTTATTCACAGAAATTATTTGTTTTAAAACATACTGAAATTTGTCCTTTCCTGGTCTGAGAGATTATGTTGCTTTCATTTACTGCTGTGATTAAATGTCCCTGTTTTCTCTGAACTATACTGCCTGTAACAAAATTTATGAAGATAAAGTCCAATCAAGTACTAAAGAAATGAGAAAATTCTATCTATTCAATTTCTCTGAATTAATTATTAAAAAATGGCTTAATCTCAAACTTTTGAATCTGGTTATTAGATAAAGTCACTTTCGTGCTTCCTGTTTTCACATGACATTTCTGATTTTCTAGATTCACTGGAGGATGGATGCCCAGGTAAATCCCTTTCCAGAATATGACCAAGTGAGCATGGGAAATCTCTCAGGAGAAGTGAAGTAATTAAAATACATTAACATTAACATAGTACTAAAAAATAGAAGGTTTCCAGTTATATACTTTTCCTTTTTCACCTAGAATAGGGCAAATAAAAGCATGAGCAGAAGTGGAAAGAAAAGGTCTTTCACATACATTTATCAACTGTTTAATGTCAGGATCTAATGAAAATATGGTTTGAGTATGATCACAGCCCAGCTAAACTTATTTTGGGGCTCTTTTGTTTGAATTTCTACCTACCCGGAGGGACATACTCAACAGAAATACTTGCCTAGCCATTCAATCTCCATTTTGACCAGGTTTTACAATATATTTGCTAACAAGTATACAAATTCTTCAAGCACAGAAGCCAGTGGTTTATTTGTCACAAAAAATAATTTCTAGCCATTATTTATAAAAGTTCTCTCATTCGTTTACTTTTTACTGTCTACATTACCTCCACTGTAAGTCAAAATATTCACTCTCCACAGGAAAAAAGAGAATAACTAATTGTACTTGTAGCAGTCCCCAGAAGAAAAGGTTTATTTGCCACACTTGCCCATGGACAATACAGAGTGGATATTGTCTTCTGATTTCTCCTCACTTCTAATTAAAACTAATCCTGCTCTGGAAGCATATACATACTTGCATTTATGCATATAGCTATATATATGCATAGATAGAGACCTTTTCTGTAACAGAAAAGTTTTGGTATTTATGATAGTGCATATATGGTCACAGAAACTATAGCAGAGTGCTTCCATAAGGGCAGTGTATTCAGCCACAGACTGACCAGCTCTATCTTAGAGAAGCACAGATGTAGCATTTGGGGCCAAAGTCTCTTCAGATTACTTATTTCTAGCAGACAACTTACATATTTCAGTTCTTAAATTTCTCTGTTTCAGTTCTTAAATTATTTTATTTTCCTTATTTAAGAATAAATATGAAAGATTATTGGTTGTGACAATATAGCCTAGCATAGAGTAATTTACTTGGATTTATGTGGAAAACTAACCATCATTAGAAAAAATAATTTCACAGAATTTTGTAGAAGCAATTTAATTTTTTTATTAAGTACATTTTAAAGTGGAGATCTATAGCACTTAATTTGAGATACACAACCTAAGACTTTATACTCATAGTAAAACTGTGATGATTCAGTTCTTACTGCATGTTAGGTGTTTAAGGTCTAACAGGAAACCTTACACCTTTCTCTGTTATATTATGATTCTCTGAATAACACTGCTTCCTTTTTAGGCTCTTCCTTCAAAATCAAAACACTTTTTGCCTTCACACATTTTCATCAAGGCACAATACAAATGTTCTTTTTCTTCTTAGTTCTGATAAAAAATGATTGTTAATAGACCTGTTCAATAAATAATCATTTCATACTCCAGAAATGTATTAGCTTGACACTTTCCCTGTTTCAGGTATGATTGCCTATCTATCGCATTATATGCCTGATCCTGATTTCTTCTCTGACGCTTAAACTTGAGGTTTTGCCTACCTCTTAATCACAAACTAGTGGCAGTGTAAATAGGGTTTTTTCTTTCTTTAAGTGTTACCACTGTGCAGAAAACATAACAGTAGTCCTACAGATATAAATTGTGTATCATGTTAGTGTTTGACAAGGTAGTAAGACAACACATTCATTTTCCTGACAATTATTGTAGTCACAGTTCTTATAAAATATTTATTAATTAGTTGCTAGACTGAGATAGTAAATATGAGTAGTACTGCAACTTAGAATAAGACTTTTCATTCTTATGAATAAAGCTGGTATTTATTAGATTCATCAGATGTTTACCATAACTAAAGAAAATAAAGCATAATATGAAGTATTCACAGAAGACATACCTGTAAACCTCAGAAAATTTTATTCTCTATCATCATAAGAAGCAACTAGAAATATTAATGAGTGGAGTTAATGGCCAAATTAGGAGATTTGTAGGTAGAAAACAATCCTTTTTTTTTTTTTTTTTAATGGAAAAAAATTAAACTTGCACTTAGATTCTACTTTCCTTCTCTGAAAACCAATTCAAGGTCCAAAACAAGTTTTCAGGTGTGAAAATAATAAGCATTTTATATTCCAGAATGTGAAATTTTTCATTAGAAATTGGGCACTTGATTAATTTACAACTGTTTGTACCTTACTGAATTATCTTTTCTGAAAATGTGTGTTTCATCCCTAATATTCACGTTTCAATTAGACAGTCACCTGAGTAATTGTGTGCTATTTTTACTCCTTGACTAAAGGAAATATGCTTCTATAAATTGTGTTAGTGATTATAAAATGGCAAGTGACAAATGATAAATGATAAAAAACTTTTGTTGGCATCAGAAGTCATAATTCACACATGAAGGATGATATATAGAACAAAAATTTCACAGACATTTAAGCAGATAAAAGACTCAAAGATTTTAAATATGCAAAGGACCTCATTCAGGTAGGCTGACTTCTTGTACAGTACAGCCATAAAATATCCCTGCATTAATCTTTTTATTCAAGTAGTATATATTTTAAATAGAAAAGGAAAGTCTGGTTTGTCTAGGAATGGAGAACCCATAAAAATGTTAGTGAGTTGTTCCACTAATTAGCTACTTCCTCGGGGGGAAAAAAAAAAAAAAAAGTACCTTGATTCTAATTTGAATTTGTCTTGGACTTTCAACTTTCCTCTGCTATCGGATTTCTATTTCGAGGAAGAAACTAACAGGTTATGATCACATCACATTTAACTTTTTCTTTAAGCTAAACATACTTAGTCCCACAGATGCTCATGAGAAATCATGGCTTTAGTTCTTTAATTCTCAGTATCAGTTATAAGAAGAATATAATTTCCAAATCCTATATGAATTGGACATATAAAACAAAGGAGCATCTTCCATAACACTGTTGTGCTAAGAGTAAATATTCATCTATTCATATATTGTGACTTCCAAATGTCACTATGTTCCAGAACAGACCTCTAGATTCCTGGAACACGTCTGTGTGTGTGTGTACTGCTGGAATTACTTGTCTGTACTGCTGATTGGCTGAGTTGACTATTTTCATGCTTGCGACCACTTGTAATCAGAGTATGTTTTCTGAACATATTCATTTAACTGCTGATCTAAGTAGTCCATTTGCATCAGTGTTAGATCTTGAATAGCAAAAATTGATTCCGAGAAGGTATGTCAATCAGTCTGATTGTTCATGTCTACTGTCACCAGGTATAGCTTAAATTTTGCTCCTCTCCTAGAATAAGTTTGAGAGGGATTTGATTAGGTGTTAGTAAAAGCTTTTGTCCATAGAGAAATGGTGACATTCCTGCACTTCCAAAAGCAGGCACAAACTAAAACTGATGGCTAAATATGAGTGAGGTGGATATATACTACATGGTTTTACACCAGTGACTGCCTGAAGATCTCAAGTTAGGAATAATTTTCTTATTTAGTCAAAGGGGAGAAATAGCTTTCATCAAAGATTGATTTAGCTTATTTAAGATATGAATTGCATCATGGAGTTTCTTATTTCCCTGTATTCCCCATATTCCACTTCAAAATTATTCTTAGCTGATGTTAACAAGTATAGCTCTACAGACAATGTAATGCTTCTCAGCTATTCAATATATGTTATAAATCTTTTTATTTCAAGGAATATGTGGAAACACCAATTTTTTTGGTAGTCTTTAGGAGTAACTTGCCACATTCATGTTTGAAACAGAAGAGAACTGTTTTCATGTCCAGAATAACTGTTGGAATCTTGAACTACCAACATTTGAAAATACTCATGTGCATAAGACAGACTTCACTTTGGGACAATCAAATATTTTTTTTTTTTATCTTGATGTTTTTATTATCAAATATTTTGCCGTATAGAAGTCTAAATTTAAAAAATATCTGAAACTGAAATTTGACACCTTTTCTCCTCAAAAAATATCAGAGCAGAATAGCCATATGTAATATTTGAAATAAAACACTTATATATCGAAAAGTTGGGTGTTTTGGTTTTTCTTTTTGAAATTGAGGTTTTTTATGAAATGGCATTTTCCTCTGAAAAAGTCGTATGTAGTTACTGACTGATATAATCTGAATTTGTCTCACACTTGGAGGAAAAAAAATTTCCAGCCAAGGTGTTCAATGGAATATTCTTAAGAGCTGAAAATATTATGTTCATTAAAAATCCTATTTGACTCCTACAATTGCATCCTATTTTATTTTTTAAATGACCATGTTACCACGGTTACCAATGGTTGCATTAGTGATATGACAAGATTTTGAGTATCTTATAAAAAAATTATTTTGAGTTTACTTCCTCTATTAAGTGCTTTCAAAACTTTAATTCCAGTTTTGATAAAACTCTTGAGGACCAGCACAGTAGATTAAAAACTGTTACTTCAAATAACAGTCAGCCTGATCTACATATGCATATAGCATTACACTGGCGGCCAGAATTCAAACTACTAGTGGCTGCATAGAAGTTATTATTAAATCTTTAACGTCCAGTATTTTCAGATAGTACAAATTCAACAGAATGTTTATTACAGTGCTGCATACTCCAGATTTTCCATGTATTGCCACCTATCAGGCCTATTGAAAGGCTCTAATCCTCATATAATGCACCAATCCCTTGACATCTGTGATTCTTTTAAATACACCATTCTGTTGGTTTATTTCATTCCACATAACTCATAAACACACATCAGCAACAGAGCTCTGTGAAAACATCTCTGTGAATAGCAGTGATATCTCTGCAACTGTGAGAAGACCAAGGTGAATGGATTTCAACTCTGAACATTAATATTCCATTTTGCCTGCTTCTTTGTGCTGCCATCCGTTCCCCGCTGCACTGCTAATGATAATGGTAATGACAATAAGGACTTACTGTCAGCCATTTGTATGGTCTTCATCTGTAACACAACTCATTTTAAAAGTACTTTAGAACATTTGGGAACGCTAGCTTTTAGTTTCTGTTCTTGAAAATAGTTTTGTTCATGATTGGCTTGATTCACTTGTAATCCTGCAGTCACTGACACTGCTCATGCGAATACAAATACTTGAGTGCTGCATGGCCTCCAGGAAAAATCCAAGTCTCTAGGAATGATTCTCTCTTTACACCAGTTTTCTGTCTTTGTGAAATTAGTGTTTTTAACAGTTTTTCAGCATTTGTAATGCAGTAACACTAGAAGAATGTAGCTTCTTGGCCAGATCTATCTTCAGAGACATAGTCCCACTGACATCAAAACCAATTTACTGTACCTGAGAATATGGTTCTTTATATTTTCATTCTCTAAGCCTAAGAGGTATTTACATTTTCACTTCTTACTTGTGAACATGGAGAACATGGTCATAGAAGACACTGCTTGTCTTAGATGACCAGGGCAATGTTTTTTGCTCCTATTTCTTCTATAATATCATGAAACACATACATCAGTTTCAACTTGTTAAAAGTATTAAGAACTTTCTCCCTTTTTCCCTACTGAACAGAATATTCTGTATTTTATCATAATACATCTAAAGAGTTTTGGATCCCAAAGTGATATCTGCAGTCGTTCCTACTTCTACTTCAAATCAAATTGCAACTCTCCCATCTTTTTTCTACCTTCACAGAACATTTTGCTTTGCCAAAATAAGATTTATATTACTGCTCTGTTTTTCCACTCTTACTAATTGGATAACACCATACTTTATTGTTCTAATAAAAACACAGCTGCTTCCATTTTACATGTTTGGACACTTTTTATAGGGTGAAGAAACTTAAATAAAGATGAATTGAAAGAACATAGAAATTAAGTTTAATTACCACCACCAGAACAAGCCACTTAAAGAAATACAGCACTTCAGTACAGATTTTGTGACCACTGCAGACAACAGGAATCTTTCCACTGGTTTTTAACAGCATTTGGATTTGGTCCCTGAAACTCAATTGCTTGCACTGCAGAAGGAGAACTAAGGCAAGGGCAAGCTTACTCCACTGACCTGATGGTACCGGTGGGCATTACAACACATATTAGAATATTTTTAGTTTATGTATGTGCTCACAGTTAAGGACACACATAAGCTTACTTCTCTTATTTGGAAAACATTAACTACCTTTAATCGATGTTCAGAGTGAAGCAGGTAAAGCCATGATAAAATACCTGGAAAACTATGCTTTCAGCAGCAGTTCCAGCATAGCCCATTTGAACACTACCCTGAGTGATGTAAAAGGGTAATAACAACAGTTTACTTTAAATAAATAGGCTTTAAACCAGCTAGCTTGGAGACTGGATGGTGATACGACTTTGGCAAACTGACAACTAGCAGAAACTGCAACATATACCGAGAAAACTGACTAAATACCTGGATGGCTCTTCTACTTTGAATTTTGTGTTCTGCCTACCTAAAGAGAACGTACTGGCTGTTTTGATGAACTGGGGAATAGGTCCCACCAACCACACAGGAACTTAAAAGCCTATCATAAAGCATAGATTTTGGGAGTTATTTTCATAGAATCATAAAATAGTTTGAGTTGGAAGGGACCTTAAAGATCATCTATTTCCAACACCCATGCTGTGGGTGGGAATACTTCTCACTAGATCAAGTTGCTTAATGCCCCATCCAGCCTGAACTTGAACACTTCCAGGGAGGGGCATCCACAGTTTCTCTGGGCAACCTGTTCCAGTATCTTACCACCCTCACAATAAAGAATTGCTGCTTAATATCTAACCTAAATCTACCCTCTTTCAGTTTGAAACTCTTGCCCCTTGTCCTATCATTACATTCCCTGATAAAGAGTTCTTTCCCATCTTTCCTGTAGGCCTCCTTAAGGTACTAGAAGGTCACAGTAATGTCTCCCCAGAGCCTTCTCTTCCCCAGCCTGTCCTCATAGGGGAGGTGCTCCAGCCCTCTGATCATCTTTGTGGCCCTCCTCTGGATCTGCTCAAACAGGTCCATGTCTATCTTCTGCTGAGGGTCCCAGAGTTTAATACAGTGCTCCAGGTGGGAGCTCACAAAAGCATAGTAGAGGGGCAGAATTACCTCCCCTGACCTGCTGGCCACACTTCTTTTGATGCAGCCCAGGATACAATTGGCTTTCTGGGCTGTGTGTGCACATTGCTGGCACTTAATCAGGTTTTTTTATCCACCAATGCCCCCATGTCCTTCTATGCAGGGCTGCTTTCAATCTCTTCTCCACCCAGCTTATATTTGAGTTTGGGATTGCTCCGCCCCAGTTGCAGGACCTTTCAGTTGGCCTTGTTGAACTTCATAAGGTTCAAATGGGTCCACCACTCAAGCCTATCAAGGTCCTCTGGATGTCATCCCTTCTCTCCAGCATGTCAACTGTACCACACAGCTTGGTGTCACCTGCAAACCTGACGAGGGTGCACTTGACCCCACTGTCTGTGTCACTAACAATGATGTCAAACAGCTCCAGTACCAATACCAGCCTCTGAGGAACATCACTCATCACTGGTCTCCACTTGGACATTGAGCCATTGATTGCAACATGTTGAGTGCAACCACACAGTCAATTCCTTATCCACTGAGTGATCGAGCTGTCAGATCCATGTAGAGACAATTGAGATCCATGTAGTCTCCAATTTAGAGACAATTTTGTCCCACTCATAGTCTTTCCCCTCCAAAACTTCCCTATGACAACTAAATATTGGTGAAAACAAAGTATTTGTTCTCAGGTTTTAAAATTCAGGGGAAGCTGCTATAAGCAGATGGCAAGCAGCTTCTATTGCTTTTTTTCTCTTCCTCCCTAGGGCAGAGGGAGCATTATTGAAATACATTTGAATGTTTCTGCTTGAAATTAGGTAGGAAAACATTCTTTTTTGGGAAAACATATTTGCCTGTAGTAGAGATTATAATAGCAGCTTCAGGAAGGAATGAGGAGAGAGGAAACACCATTCAGTTTTTGAAGTGTTGCCAAGACCAGTCTTTCTAAATCAGTAGCTTTTTCTCTCTGAGATGTCAGTCATGGTGTTCTATAGAAGAACATTAAAGTGCACTTTTGATTAATTGGTGCACAAATTATTTCCCATTTGATCTGTAGGCATTAAATTTAATTCTAATGCACTTGCAGTGACTCTGGGACTGTTATATGAATTTGGAGTGATTTTAGCCTTTATGTTTTAATTTACTCAGCCACCTTATCTAAATAGAATATTCTAAGGTTTGGAACAGCTGAAATACCGCTAGTAATTCTTAACTCCACTTTAAATACTGCTGAAATCAATTTAGAAAGAAAGTAAGCTTCCTCTTAAAAAAAAAATTGTTTTCCTGCTTCTGATCTCTGGACAGTAAGTTAATGTTGTTGCCTCATCAGTTTTTTTGGTAACATACAGTATGTTCAGTATTATGCTTCTGAGAATGCAGCTGAAATGTAATTTGCATTCTTTTCTGAATTTTGAGAACAGTTTCTCAAGAATGTTTTGATTTAAAAATAAATGGAAATTTGTGCAGCAAGGTAAAGATGATTTACATACTGCTTTCTGCTGTAAATAGCTCATCTGGAGGTATACAGAATGGCCTGTTTTAGAGGCAGAATATTCTTGTCTTGCAGTATTGCATATACGCAATTCAAAATCGAGGGCCGGGAAAACCTGTCTAGATATTTGTATCCCTTTCAGCACCGTAAGAGCTGAACACTGTTGACATGCCAAATCCTAGTATCTCAGTCAGATTTTACTCACTTCATAGTGGGCCACTCCATTATCACTTGAGGAATTACAATGTTGAATAAACTGAAGTAGATATCTATATTTTTGTGGTTAATAACAACAATAATTTAAAGTTTGAAACACTAATTTTTTTTTTTACTCGCTTTCTATTTAAGCAAAAACCCTGCTGAAAATAAAGATTTCTGTGACTAAGGCTCTCAAATTTTTTCCACTTTAATCAACCTTTCCTGTATTTTTCCCTCCCACATTTTATAAATTTTCTGACTTCATAACCCTCTTTTTTAAGGGCAAATCTACCATGACTTTTTTCTAACTCTTAGTTTGCTTAGTTTATATTAAGGTGACATTATCACTGAACACTGAAGAATATAGTCTTTTTCATAATATATTACAGTTTGGGACAGCTATTAGGACTGATCTCCAATGGATTAGTTTTATTCATCTTTGTAATCTTCAAAAAAGTAGAGATATCTTTTAATGACCTTATATAAAAAACAGATTCCGATGACATCCCTGGGTTTATTATTGTCTTACTGGGTACATTCTTATTTGCCTGAGATCTGGCAGCCATTTGCATCTTAGAGACCTTGCATAAATCTATCGCTACTAGCCATACTTACTGCAATCTACTTTTCTAAAGACTAATTGTTCCACATCGACATTAGTGATCAATTCAGTGCAAAGTATACAGTACATATTTCATTATGTTTGATGATGCCAATACATTACCTCTAGGAATCCCTATGCATTGCCATAACTTCCAGAAATAACATTTGTAATATTTGCTGCTGTTAACCACAGTTCCTTAGGATTCTCATTATATAAAACAAGTTATACATTGCCATGAAGATTCATCAGAGTCTTCCTCTGTGCTCACCTGCTAGGCTTATGCTTGTTACCAACACTTAGATTAAATGTTTACCATGGTTCCTATGTGCTAAAATAATCTTCTTCTATGCAAAGTACATGCAAAGTGTCAAATACCACTAAAAATTATAGTAAATAATCATAAGCATTTCAGGGAAATAAAATCCCTGACAGGTTTTTAACTCTACTTTACTAGACACAATTCCATATGAAAAAAGGAATTCCTACCAAAGAAACCTTTAGATGTAGGTAATACTCAAGTAAATGTTTGTGGAGATTTAAACTTACAGCAAAATACAAATAACATCAAGTAGAAACTAAATAATTACTCATGAAGCAACCCCGCATAATCATCAAATCCCTCAGCCTTATACTCTACTTCTTGTGAGTCAGTATGGTGCAAATGGTACTTTTTTTCCAAGTCAAATTAACTTACTTGTTTCATTATTATTCAAAAGCATTCTATATATTTGACTTGATTGAACTTAAACCAAAACAAAACCCTAAGTTTGCCATATATACAGGAGCTTACTGAGAGGCAAAACTTTTTAGTCTACTTGTTTCTCCACCATCAGCATTCGGTTAACGACATATGAGTATAGATCACAGCAGTATTTCCTTGGTCAGCATTACATCTGTACTCGTTAGGCGATCTCTATGTCTCTACTACAAGGATTTGGGATGAGCCCAATGTTTTTGTATGATGCTTTATATTTCTGTCACTCAACTCCTGAGTAGAATAAGACTTAACTTCATCTTTTTGACTCTAGTTTCTGATGCAAATCATTTATCTTGCTCTTAGTCACAGTATGCACCATGACAGTGAGCACAATATTGCTATTCTTTGTTTCATCAATTCACACATACATGCAGAAATAATTTAGTCATATTGACAGGACAGCACCAGCAAGGACTGAACTGGTGCCATCTGGCAAAATCATCCCCTTAAATTACAAGTCTTAGATATTTTACCCAAGAGCTGAGTGTGCAATACCATACAAACAATATAGTTATTGTTAGTGCCAGAGAAATACCACACTGGGGATAGTCTTTGTGTAGGTAACAAAAAGACCCTATCCTACTGTCACTGAAAACAGATTTACTATTTGCAAAGAGCTATAGGTAACTGAGGAATGCTACAGTCACATTTAATTCAACAGCTTTGAAGTGTAAATTAAAATTTGACAGAAAAATTATTCTGATTAATCACCATATAATAAATAAGATATCAATCCCAAATTGTGTGTTCTACCTTTTCTCTAATGAACCATTTCTCATTCCTTACACATAGTGTTTGTCTAGGAATAAAATACTGCACTTTAAAGAAAAAAACAACCAACTTTCTCATAATGACCTAGCTCCTCAGGTGTAAAAAAAGATACGTATTTTTCAGAATGTAAATAGAGACTGACTTCATCAAAGAGTACTTGCCTGGTACAAACTCCAGCTTTTCTCTGTCTTGGCCCTCTTTCATGCACTGTTTGTTCACAAGGCCTTGGAAGTTCATAAACTCCAAGCTCAGAGACTCCTGAAGCCACTTCAGCCCTTTTGAACTTGTTTTAAAAATCTTCAGAAGTTTTGTGAAAGAGGATTTGCCCACACCTGTATCAGGTATATTAGCACAAAGGCTACTGGCTTCACAGAACCACAGAATGGTATGGGTTGGAAGGGACCTCTGGGGATCATATACTGCACCCCCCCACTAAAGCAGGTTTGCCTAGAGCAGGTTGCACAGGAACATCTCCAGGTGGGCTCTCACTGCACTATGAAAACCTCTCAATTCTCTAATTTGTGTATATAATTGCGAAGACAGTAAAGGGAAGAACATGAAAATCCTAGGAAGGGATTCCAAACCGAGGACCATGCCCTAAAGCACATAGTGCAACAGAGTGAAGAGTTTCTGACTAATGCAAGTCACTTGAAGATCCTCTCTGTAATCCGAATCACGAAGGAGCAGGAAAAGCTTCTCAGGGACTGTACACTGTGTGTTTGGTGCCGCACATATAATTTGCTATGATCTGGTGGATGTAACACTTCCTAACAAAAAATTGAGAAAGCTGAGGTTCCCTGCTGTGGTAAGATCACTCAATATTAGTCAACCTTTGAGACAAAGCAGGAGTGAAAATTAATTTAGAATACATAAGTGACAGCCTTAAGAAATTACTCTATTTGGAGAAATATATTGGAAAGGAAAAACAATAGTATGCTTTGTAGTTACTCTCTGGAGTGATTGAACAGGATGTTCTTCTTGTGGTAGCACCCTCTTAGATCATTCTTGCTCTTGCATATAGTTTTTTATTTGTTTAGCATTGTCTATACATTTGCATTAAAGCAGTAAGTTGGATTGCTAGATAATCCATGTAAAAATCACTTTTTTTTCTTTCAGATTTTTTCTTTTAATCATAAAAGTTTTCCTGATCTAGTTTATAAGTGAGTCTCATGGACACTTCATTGGCCTAACAAGGTTCCATGAACAGTTTTAGGAATGTGAGACTGTACAGCTGGCACACAGAGGGGCAGAAATTCTTGAACTGGCTTTGCCACCTTATAGAACACTTCAGATACTGTAGGCACCACTCTGATTTTGCTTCAAGGTGTTTTCTGTGTTTGTTCACTCAACAGATTCTGAAGCCAAGTTAACATAGAATAGTTTATATAGTTTTGGAGCACAGGTCCAACATCTTGACAAGTATGACTGTTAATCACTGCTTTCCTTGAAGCAGAAATCTGAGCTGAAGTAAAGATTTCCTTTATAGACTCTTTAGTTACTGGAGTTGCTCCTGATATTAAAGACAGCTTTAAAGATTTTCTAAAACTACAACTCTGCTAATTGATCTAACCAGGTAACAAGTCTCCCTTGCTGGTGGACATATCAAAGTTTCCCCCACTGAAATTAAGGATGCCTTTATGGATTCATCTTCTCACTGGGTGGACCCAGGAAAATTCATCGCCTGGTCTGGTGCTGAACAATTTCTCTCTTTTCTCAGAGAACAGATCTCTTTTTCCACTGCAGATCAGTAACTGAAAGAGAGCTTCATCACTTTCAAGTTTCCATTACCTTTAAATACATAAAGCTTCCATGGCACATAATTCCAGATCTGTTCATTGTACAAACTCATTACAAAGACAGACAATGCAGCTCATTACTAGCTCTTGATAAAGACAGTGCTTTAAAGCACTAAATAAATCAGGTGACATTTAAACACAGCTGTCCGAATTTGAGGACACTCAGCTAATGATAAACCACATCACATCACAAACAAGGCTTTAAAAACTCTTCCTGAGTGTGCTTTTGGAATTGTTTTCAGGCATGTTATTTCAGAATACCTTTCTTAGCTGTCACACTGGTAATAGTAAGGTGTTGTTGAGGTCATGTTTCTACAGATTTTAATATGATAGCTAACAGTATATAATTTCTCACTGTATAACCAGTATACATTTCAGATCTTGTATGTAAGTTAATGCCTTTCAGTTACAGTAATGGCACTGAGGACCAGAGCTACAGACAGCATGAGAGAAAGACACAACAGATGTGTGGGTATATTTATCTGCTGCCAAGTGCTGAGACACTGCAATAAACATCAGCCTTTGCATGAGTACCAATCTAATCTTTTTAGACAAATGTTACCAAGTAGGTTACATAGATTTGTGCTTCAGTTTTTGTGTATGTCTCTATCTGCACAAATAACAGATTTGACTTTGGGCAAGTTGACTACTGCATGGTAAAATGACCTTGGCAGAACTTCAGTGGCCACGTGTCCCCTCAATAAATTTATGGAAGTAAGCATTTCAAACAATCAAATGAGAGAGACGAACTATTTTTTGATATCAACTAATAGGCTATTAGGCTATCATCTTCTTGAATTTGCATGTTCTAAAAGGAGCCACAAAGAATAGTTCTTCAGTCAGGTTTGGAGAAATTTAGTACCATAGTCAAATGTCTTATGAAGTGTTAAAACTGGGCTGGCACTTCCATTCATTTTCCACAGAACATGACGCCAACTCATTTTCATATTGTTCACAGAAACATTAAAAATTATTAATGAGTGCTAGTAAATATGAAAATGAAGGAATGACTATCAGGAATGAAAGCAAGTGTTTCCTTTTATCTTATCACAGATAGATAATTCTGTTAGCTTCCTCATGGTCAGCTCCCAGTTCTTCTTGTAAGCTGGCTAAATACCATTTAAACATTGAAATTGAACAGGTTCTCATGTAGAGAGTTACACAATAATTTTAGTAACTCTTACACTAAGCAACATATATATTAAAGCAAACTGCTCATAATATAACATATGGAATATTTCTGTGATGGAAGAAACAAATTCAACCCATTCATTAAGTATGTAGAATGAAGACTGAAATCTCATCAAGGACAAGAACATTTACATAGTCATTTACCATTCCCTTACGGAGACAAAATTAATTTATACTGAATAGGTTCAGTTTAAACTCAATTTAATGATAAATCACAAAAAATCTTGAAACACATATACAGAATATAAACCTAAGCACTAATGTAAAATGAAATTGTAAGCTCTGGTGTAGTAATGAAAAGCAAAAAAGTTTGAAGGTGTTTTTCAAACAAAATCAAAACCCAGCAGAAATATGGATGTTTGGATTTGTGTTGATTTTTGATTTCATTGTTATTTATATCAGCATCAATAAATAGCAAAAAATGAAAATATCTTAAAAGTTTTTGATATGACAAGTTGTGAAACCTAAAGAGTAACAGGAATAAATTCTACTCCAGCTCCACATTATTCCATAATATTCTACAATATACTTTTATGTATTTATAAAAAATATTTTGAAATAAACTTTGCTCTCAGTCATATAGGTCACAGATCTGTAGCATATTATTAGTCTTTGCTCCTGACATGTT
Organism: Chloroceryle amazona; assembly: GCA_027560015.1. Taxonomy (NCBI): domain Eukaryota; kingdom Metazoa; phylum Chordata; class Aves; order Coraciiformes; family Cerylidae; genus Chloroceryle; species Chloroceryle amazona. The sequence goes on from JANHFX010026212.1 coordinate 208,934, forward strand.
CTTTCCAAAGTTAAATCACATCTAGATGTAAAACACACTAGCTTTTCTGTATAAAGTTTCTGTAAAATTTCATCATAATTATTTAATATATAGTTTTCTCCTAGTTTTCCTTTCTTTTATTTTTTTTATCATATCTTCACTGTTGTTAGTATTTTATCTGCAAACTGTTTTGACTTTCTGTGAAAAACCCATTAAAAATTAACAACCAGATGAAGAAAATTCGTGGACTTAAAGGGAATACAGGTTTGAGTGATAAATTTCAGTATTAGTCTATTAAATATTTAAAAAATGAACATATTATGTTCTTGAAATAAACTGTCTTATAATATAATTAACTCACCAATTACCATTTTCTCTTGCCTGACAAACCAATGGGAGGAATGAAAAAATGGTGGATCTGCCCAATGATATATATTAGAACTGCAACTGTTATTTTTAGAGTACTTTTGTACTTTGTTTTTCTTTTAAATAATAAAGTAGTTGCAACCATCTTGGTCAGGCCTGCATTGCAAAACAAATTCAGAAAGCAATCTCTGATAAACCTAAAGTCCAAGTTATTGCTCATTGGCTTTACAGAAACCAGACTTCTGTTGATCACTTTTGTTTGCAAAACAACATTTGCTATTGAAAACACATGTATGTTGCATGACAGAAACAGAACAACACAAACGTATAATGGCATAGGTTACTTCTGTGGTGTACTGAGCAAAATCCACAACAAAAAACATCTATCCCAACAGTTGCAGTTCTGGATATTATATTGGGCCACTGGCAGAAGGAGAACTATTCCAAAGGAAGGAGTCTTTGCATGCATGAATAAAGCTTTTACTTCTCCTTCTTCTATTCCTATCTGTGTGATGGACTGATTTCTGAGTTACGCAATTGACTTTTGTTAAGATCAGTCATGATTTCCAGATGTGATCTTACCATTTTTTGCTTTGTAATACCAATTCATGTCAGTCACCTGTTGAACTGGCCTAAGAGCAATCTGAAAATGAATTTATGTGCTTTGGGGGCAGAAAGATAACAGACTCATCCTCAAAATGATAAATGACTGTTGTACTTGCCCAAATAATAAGTTGCAAACAACTTCAAAGAGTTTACTTGAAAAGACATTATCATATGCAACTGAAATGAATTTCAAAGGAGAACTACATCCGTGGTTATGAAGGAAAAGACCTTTAAGAGTGCACATACTTTTAGGGAGAGGAAGGAAGAAAGAATGAGAAAAAAATGCAACATAAGCAAAAAGAATCTAGTGTGAGTTTGTAGACAAATCCTGGAATACAGCAGAATCTAGAGGAGATGGCTAGGCCTATTACTCTTCACCACAGAACGTGAACATCGGGAAAATGATTTGTAAACCACAAAGTAAAGTGCTTCAGATAATTAATGAAATGACAGAGGAATTGACTAAGACAAATTTGAATGTTCTGAACCTTCCTTCATTTTCATTTTTGATCTTAAGAAGAATATAATTAACTGTCTTTCCTTCCTGTTATCTTCACTTCACTACTATACGTGCATTTAAAGAAAAAAAAAAATTAATACTTTTACCAAAAGAAACAGCATTAACACAGAAAAGGTTGCCCTTACCATACACAGGGTCTGGATGCAATCTAAACACACTGAAAATCTCACTTGAATCTTGTCTTCACAAGATTTCCAGAGTTGTGTCTAGAAGAAGACAGAATAAGCTGAAGAATTCAGGAGGAATCTATGATGCCTTGGGGATCAAATCGCAGAATTCCTACAAGACAGTCAGGATTTCATCACTATTTTAAATAATATTAAAAATGAACTTCCAACTTATAAAAGGCGTAATCATTATTCCTTGAAAGATGGTGAGTTTTTTAAATACTTTTTTCCTTTAAGAAGTTTTACTTACAATAATATCTGTATTAGACTCTTCAGTTTTGGTCAGACCTATGCATATATTGTATGCATAATTCCAGTCTAAAAGAGGAGATTGCCAGTAGTATAAACATATCATTATGCAAAGTAATTAGATGCAGAAAAATAAATAGAATCAATGCTGAGAGCTTATAGAAGTGCAGATAAACAAGTACTCAGAATGTTTTTTAATAGATGTTTAGAAAAATCAGCCATATCCTTCAGGTTAATGACTTAGTTCCGTCTAGATTTGCTCTTCTGAGTTCAGAATATACAATTACAATGCTTATAATTCCAAGTGAGAAAACCTTGATGACTAGTTTATAGAATCCAGCAGGCTTCAGCAGATAAGCAATCATCCTTTAAAATCAGCTTTGTAAATATATAAAGTTATTTTATTTAAACTCACAAGCAATTCTAAAAATCTTTTTTTTTCCCCCCTCTAATTGTAAATTCTTGTTTGTTTGCTGAAATTCTAACAAGTAGTGGAAGTTCTGTTTTCTTTTGTCAATGAGGTACTATTGTTGTTTCTGCTTTGGTTTTGATCTACCATTCAGAACTACAGTTGGTGGCAATCATCCCTCCAACTACAGTTGGGCATTGCTTATTGTCTGGTCTTCACCTACTACAGTAGTTTGAAAAGATGCCCCCTCTCCTTTTTTGTGTAGTTCAAAGCAACCATTCAGGGTAGTAACAGCCAGTATTCTTCTTCTGTTGTGGGTTCAGTATTCTTCTATTGTGGGTTTGACTGAATATCACCTCAGCTAAAAGTCGAAAGATCCAAGCATATCTGTAATAATAAACCCTTTTTTCAGGTTTGTTTTTTCCCTACACATCTCCTGACTAATCTTTTTTTTTCTTTTCTTTTCTTTTTAGAAACGCATTCAGAGATTTTGATGACCTGTAAAAATGGAAATGAGTGAAACCACCTTTGTTTTTGATGGAAGCAGCCACGGGTCATGGGGTGAAGCCTACCCAGAAGTACCATTCAGTTAAGACCTTCACATCTGCTCAGCTCTAACTCTGGTATGTATGATGATTTTGGTGTGTACTGGGAAAACAAGGTAAAAGATAACTGTCACAGAATTATTTGTGTGACTAAAAGCCCTGGACTACATCTGCCTTGTTCTGATGGTTCAGGCATGTGTTGTAAAGGCACGAACATGCACAACTGAAAAGTATTCAACTTTTTAAAAAAAAGTGGTTTTTTTCCATCAAAGTAAAGTTTAAGGTATGTATGATAATTGTATAGTGGAGTTCTTATGGGTGATTTGTACAGTCCTGTGCAAACCACTCTGTTATCAGGAAGTCTTAATTTAAGAGTACTTGGCAGTATAGTTTGTTTCTTATTTTGTCCAAGGGACTTCAGCTTCGTTCAGTGGACAGAATGGACATACAGGGCAGCAGAATTAAGGTTCCATAGGGAACAGTAAATCTGGTCTGTCCTATTTTTCAAGTGCAGCTCGAATTATCTTGTATTAACAGAGAGTATGAGGAGGAGAGACTGTCAATTAATTCATTCCTATGTCATGAAATCTGTTGTGCTGAAAAATGATTGAAAATAGCATGTATGCAGTCTTATCTTCAGTGTGTCTGCAGACTATACAGATCAGATTCAAACATTAAGACAACGTTTCTATGACCTCTAACACCTCTGCTTAAGTCAACGTAGGATAGAGCCACACAGACAGGTTCTGTTCTTTTGTTCTACCTGCACTGGAATGCCAGGTTTAAGCTGTTACATATGCTTTCTCGAGACAAAGCAAACTCTAGCTATTTGACCATGCTTAGTATGCCTTCATCTGCTTCATTTTTATTTGTGTTTCTGTAAAATAATTATGCTACAATTTCAGAGGTACGTTGGCTTTCCTGACATCACGAAATGCATTGCTTTTTGTACAGCATCTGCCTTTCTTACTCATGGTGATATTGAGCATCACTGAGTAACAAACTACTCCTATATATAACTGCTTTTATTTAAGCAACTATCAGATAAAAAGATATGAGAAGTTCCAGCTGGTGTGGAACTTACTTACTCTTCTGCATTGAAAATAATATAACTTTCATGAAGAAATAAATATTTGTATGTGGTGGCTGAGAAAGACTAAAGAAATGTGATAAAATGATGCAATTGGAATTAAAAAAAAAGATAGTAACTAGGCTTCCACTGGAAGAGAAAATGGCTGGCCATTCTCCCCATGCTGTTGTCTGGTGAGGAAGGTTTCCTTCAAACTAACTTCCCTGAAAATCCTGAATTTTCACTAAGGTAAACCTCTCAGGGGGTAAGTTCAGGTGCTTACCTGCTACCATAGCAAAAGTGGCTTTTTGCCTCTGAAGATTCTCGAATAAAGCCTAGGTAAAATCTAAGTGCGTGTTTTCACATTTAGGATGGTGAAAACGACTCTAATTTCCCAACAATCAATAATTGCACAGTCCATATTTCCTGAAAATTTGAACCAATAATGTCTTTTCAACCAGTGTACATGTTTAGGTGTGTCTGTACATACTCCCACACCAACTTTTTGAAACAATTCACATTAAAATAACAGCGTACCGGCGTCCAGGCGCCGGCAGAGCTGCGGGGTCTCTGTGAGGTGGGAGAGGCCGCGACCGCCCCAGCTCCCGTGGCCTCCCCTCAGGGAACAGCCGAGCCTCGCGGCCACGGGCGACCCCCTCGGGGCAAGCGGAGCTCAGAAAGGGCAGAACGGGGCCCGGCTGTGGGGGGTGAGGGGAGAAGTGTGAGGAACTGACCCGCGAGACCCCAGGGAAGAGCGGGAGGAGGGGGAGCGGGGGCTCCGGCGACCCCCGTGGAGATTCCCCGGGAGAGCCCCCGCCGAGCAGGGACGTACCCCCTGGGGCAGCCGCGGCCTGTGCAGAGCCCGCGCTGTAGCCGGGAGCGGGCAGGAGCGGCAGAGAGGAGCTGCTCGGAGCCGAGGGCAGCCCCCCACCCTCTGCAGACTGAAGGCCGGAGGGGCTCTGGCAGAGGGGTCAGGAGCGAAGGTGAGCCTGGGAGAGGGAGGAGGAAAAAAAATGTTGTTCTCTTAATGATTATCCTTGTTTCTCTCTACTTAGAATCTATGTTAACTGGAAAGAAATTAAATTAATTTTCCTCAAGTCAAATCTATTCTGCTTGTAATTGGTAAGTGATCTCCCTGTCTATCTTACTCCATCACCCTCTCAATTTTCTATTCTCCCATCCTCTTGTTGAGGAGGGGGAGTGAGAGAGCAGCTGTGTGGGTGTCTGCCAGCTGGCCAAGGTCAACCCACCATAACGACTGATTGAGCTAAAGACAGATGATTATGCTGTGAAATTGGAAGGTCACTAGATTTCTTGTAATAAACCTTAGTTTACCGTATTCACCTCCTGAAGGTGCTCCTTCATAAAGGAATGAACGGATGGTACTAATGGGAAAAGTGTTTTAAAGCTCATTTCGTAGGAGATGCAAAATACTGCAGTTGTTTTAATCTGTATTTTTGATGACATACTTTAGTCTGCTCTGTACACACTTAGTCTCACAATACCTGTGTTGTTCTTGAATGATATATTTTAAGTACCACTGGAACAGGGACTGCAACCGTGTATGCAGGCTAAAAAGGTAGTCTCATACATCAGACTATGTAGCTATTATTGCCGCATATTTTATTCCTTGACTAATCTTTTATCGGAGTGCAGCTTTCTCTTTTAGGAAGCATGAGAGGTAAAGAAAAAAAAAGAGAGAAATTAACTCGCCTCAGCTTCTCCCTGAACAAATAGCCTACATACTGCAAAAAAAGAAGAAAGCCACTGTTTCCATCACAACCAACTTGTGAGCTGGGGTCCTCCACATTTAATTTTTTGCTTGTGAGGGAGTATTTGTTCAACTTGTCATGGATTTCTGCACATCTCGGAGAGTTCCAAAGCATTCTTTCTTGAAGCACCAACAGGTGATGCTGTCTGCTGAATTGACAAGTGAAAATGGTGTGCAGTATGCTAGGCTAAGGAAATGCACAGTTACTTCTAGCTAGTATTTGTGGTGTGCTCTCCCAGGTTGTAATGAATGGAAAACACCTGAAGCTCACCAGCACCATACTGAAAATCTGAACATTGCAATGACCCCAGGCAAGAAACAGGGGAGGGAGGGTGGACCAGAGCTGTAGATTGCCAGCAAACACTAATTCCCTGAATTCTTTCTATGTGCACAGCTTGTAGCAAACTATACTAAGCAGATACATTGCTGTCTGTAAGCTGCTTCCTAGAGGCGTGATTGGAGAAACACTGGTATTTTGCCTGTATTAAAAACATTTGTCCCTACAAGTCGTCATCATTCCTGTCAGTTCCAAAAAGATAACAGTTTCTGCTTTATGAACTCTTCACTGTATTGAATACACATGATCACAAGGTAAGGCTGTCTTCTTAGCTACATGTATTAACCATCCTTATGAAGCTTTACAGTATGATAGGTACATTCTGAACTGTTTTGGCTCAAAGTTGCCACAAATATTATGTTTGATAGAAAACCTTTTACTGGTACATTCTGAGGGATGAAACACCTTTCCTGTGAAGAAAGAAAGGATGAAAAGGTTGGGGCTGTTCAGCGTGGAGAAGAGAAGGCTCCAGGGGAGACCTTGTTGCAGCCATTCAATACTTAAAGACGGCCTTTAATCTCTTTAGCAGGGTCTGTTGCGACAGGAAGAGGGCCAATGGGTTTAAACTAAAAGAGAGTAGATTTAGACTAGATCTAAGGAAGAAATTTTTTGCAGTGAAGGTGGTGAAACACTGGAACAGGTTGCTTAGAGGGGGAAGAAGCCCCATCCCTGGAGACATTCCAGGTCAGGTTGCATGTGGCTCTGAGCAACCTGAGATAGTTGAAGATGTCCATGCTGACTATAGGGGGGTTGGACTGGATGACCTTTAAAGGTTTACCTGTGAATGCTCACTAGCATTCAGCAAGTGCTTTACAGACTTGTGGTCTCCAGTGGTGTAACTTAAGAGCACCTTTTTTTCTCTACCACTGTTTTTATCTGCTTTTTATTGTACATGTGTTTTAGAGGCAGTAGTGTGAACCCACCGTTCTTAATGTGATAATGCTCTGTTCCAGATACTGACATTTTTATTGGGATACATAGTATATTCTGCCATGGGGTTTAAGTTAGCTTCATGAGCTATTATTTTATCACATGCATATTGAGGAATTCCTTCTGCTTGGACTTAAAAAAGTCAAGCTTAACTGAGATCTTTCTGTAACCCAAGACTTAAGAATATGGCTCTTTGTATTAGAAAAATTTTCATCTGGAAAGTTTAGAATGGAGAACATCCCAAATGCACAATGAAGATTTATCACTGCAGTTTAATCTCTCTCATCTGAGCAGAAACATATATTTATTAACTTTTTTTTTTTTTTTGGTCCTCACTGTTACTTTCTGGTATATAAGTTGAGAAAATAAAACAAAACAAAACATACTCACTGCTGCCACCATAGAGTCACTGCTGGAAAAGCTGGGTTCATATACAAATTAAATATGTTAATGAAATGCGTTTTCCCTATCTAGGATTTCTATTTAGATGACATTATTTTAAAAGTAGGACTCTTAAGGTCTGCACTTTGATTGAACAAGAAGAAACAGATGTTTTGCTTATTACAGGAATGGAAGAAGGACTGTATTAAGGAATAACAAAAGAAGTACAAGAGTTGAATACATAATGGAGAACTTATAAAGACAACATATGGTCAAGTTATGCCTTGAACAAAAGTATAGTAGCTAAAATCTCAAATTCATCTACAGTTAATCTGGTGCAATCAAATCTTCTTGTAAAAGGCACTGACCCATACAGTGGCTGTTAATGAGTGCTAGATTATACAGTCTGCTGATACACATGGGCACAGTTCTTCTAAGTCAACAGCAGGTCATCTGCTGCATCAGAACAGAACCGTACCACAATCTATATATATGACAGTAACCTGAAATTCAGTTAAAATGTTTAAGAGCAACATAGGGAAAGAATAGTATCATCATCTCTCCATGGAGCACTGAAGCAATGTAAGGCATGCGGCTGCATACTGGTCTTCCTACTGTTGTAGCAAATATTTTATATTGTAATTTCTTGTAAATTATTAGGAGATGAAAACTGCTATACTCATGATAGGGAGATACCAGAGCAGAACTGGGAGCAGACATGTGACAAAGCCTCAGGAGTGCTGGAAATGAGGAGGCTTTCCTAGGAATTCAGCTATTACTGTGTATATTCTCTGCAATCCAGGAATCCAGAAGTCCAGTCAAAGTTTCTCTGCAAGACCCATCCTGTGTGAAGCTGAAGGCAGAGGGAGAGCTTTGTTTGTAACTGCTTTCACTTTAGCCAGCCAGCACCATGTTTCATCTCAGGATGGTGTTGTATTGCTATTCCTGCCTATTCCCTCTCTAATTCACTACAACTTTGCACCAGTATTCCTGACTACAGGAAAACAAACCAACATCATTTTGTTTGAAACACTCATCTGTGTTCAAATATGCAAAAATATTGCATTATTATTCAATCAGAAAAAAAAAAATCATGATCTTAATTACAAGAGCCACGCTTACCGTATTTTTAAACTGGAAAAATAAACCCATACCTTTTTCTATGGTAATATTTTAGATGGAATAAGCTAAATAACTACATAATCTGTTTTAAGATTTATGATTCAGAAAAGTCCTTTTCATATTTAGTTTTATTCATTTTTCAGCTATTGAGATGATCAGTAAAATAAGTGGTAAATGCAGTCCTTGAAGGGATTTAAAAACCCTGTCGTCCAACAAAACCAGAACAGTTATGATAAATTTTGTCCTCATGATTAAAATCGGGGTTCTGTTTTTAATGTGAGTAGTTGGATAGATGCCAAAATGTTGCCCACTGGTGACAATTTTTTTATACGGAGTTTTCTCTGCAATTTAATGCCAGAAGAAAAAAGATGAACATTTAGCTTCAAAGACATCTCTAGATGTATATTAAAAAAAAAAAAAAAGTAGGTAATTTTCATATTTGCATAGTTAACAATGTTGTGCATTAAACTGAAAATACAGCAAATACATAGAACTACAATGCTGCAAACTCTTTAGAACATTCAAGCCCATTCTCCTAAGAGGCTTGACTATGGGTGATTTCCATGAAATGGACCATAAACCTGGCAAATAATGGTCAAACTTGTAATGATTTTTTTGTTCTGTCTTTCTCTGAAAACTAATAAAACCAGATGAAAGACTGCACTTGAATGACAGAAAAAGTAATGTTTTGCAAATTCTAAGATTAGATACTTGTAGAATCTCATGCAACTGCTGAAACAATTTTAGCTTTTCAAGCACAGGATTTTTCCTCTTCTCTCACTGCTCTTCTCACATTCTTTCTTCTCAGGAAAGAAATGGTTATTATGCCTTAGATATGAAAATATATATACCTGAAAATTAGAATTTCTTTATGTGTTCCAGTTTGCAGAAAGGATGCTGCTGTTACATAACAAATACCCCCTGAACAAATATCCACTGCCCTCTTCTTCTATTCCAGTTCATGTCAAGTAAGAAAATGTTTGCTCTAATAATGCAATCCAGTGCCCTAGAGATGCACAGGGTTTTATACATGCTCAGTGGTAATCATCTCAGTGAATGGCTTCAGGATTAAGCTTTACTAAGAAACAGAATATGGCTACACATCAATTACTTAGCATAAGTGTTCCTAACTTCCTCAAACCTCTTTCCAGATCAGCATCTAACTATGGGTTTTAACTGACACCATTATAATTACTATACAGCATTGATGCTCATAACCAGATCATCATCTTTTAGACTTGAAAAACAGTTTTCTACAAGTTTAAGAGTACATGGAATACAATCAACTTTCTTTCTTTACTTAAAACTACAATGATGCTAATGCAAAATCTGATCTATTCTTAGGTTTCAAGTAATTTCAGTAATGATTACCCAAACTGGTAATTTAACCACTCTTTATTCAGCATACACATGTAAAACAAAAAACCTTCTTTTTTTTTGGTTGTTGTTGTTTTCTTTTTACAGAAGGGTTTATATTTATTTTTTCTTATTTTTTTCTTGTAGATTATAAGAAATAAAACATCTTAGAAACAGCATTAGACTCATAAAGCTATAACTTAATTTTATAGTTTTTACAGACACGTGCCAGATACCATTCTGCACTAACTTGTTATTTTTTATATGCTCTGCGTCTTAATATTTTAAGTGAGCTAACCAGAACTTTCCTTTTGATTTTATGAAACTTGATTTATGTCTATTATTCTGTCACATTTATCCATAGTAGATACATTTCTCTAGTTCTTTTTCCGGAGGACTTTCTGACTTTGAAGCCCTTCTGTATCACTACAATTATTTATAATATTTACAGTATATTTGTTATTTAGATGGCAAAATTGTGAAATAAGTACATCAGGTAACCTACATTGCTTTATCTTATCTTTGGAGTATTTGGGTTGAGATACCTACAAAAGCATGATAGAGATAGATAGTGCTCATTATTTTCACATTCATGTCAAATAAATAATACATTCGAGACGGGAGAAAAGTGAATCTGTAACTTTTAATTTCATAACACTGCAGTATTCAATGAAAAGGAACACACTTTTACTTTGGCTTAAATAGAATACTTAATTACAAACAAAATCGAACTTGGTGAGGAGGGTTATATTAATAAGAAAAAGCAGATACAAAAAGCAGAAAATACCTCCGTATGACTAGAGGTAAATTGATATTTTCCAAGCAACAGCAAAACTCAAATGTAACTCTGTTTTGATATTGAAATCCCTGAGACAAGCCTCCCAGTGATGGCTCTGAATCAACAAGAATATTTAAAAACATGGTTTAGCAGATCACTCAAGGGTATGAAAGCCTTGCACATCCTTAAATACTCTGCCAAATTGGGGCCTAAATAGGTCTCAAACATTGAAATGGGTCTTTTGACGCACATTTTCTAGCAGTTATCAATGCATGATTGAGAGCTTGAAGCATATGATGGGGAAAGAGGTGATCAAGTTTTATCACCTCACTTGCGGTACGCTGAAATAGCTTTATGTTGTTCATTTAGCAATACTTTTAAATTGGCACCTGCAACATGTCCATTATGCTCCTGTTTAGAAGATATAAAAAGCTGTATGCACAGGATTTTCTGAAAGGAAATTCACATAGCAGTGTTTTTCATGGCTTAATTCTTTTATACGAAAATTGTTTTTACTACTTTATCTTCATTGTACATATACTTAACATAATAAATAGAAAAAACATTACACTTTTCTTCTAAACACAATATACGACTTTTTACAAGAATTTAGCTGAACCTCTGCCTCTGTCACAGAGGCATGAACTGTAGAAAAAGCTACTGTTCCCCACTGGAAAAAATACCAAACATGGAGATGGTCCAGCAAGTAACAATGATCAATTGACTATTCTTTCTTGATTATTATTTCTTATTAAACTCGAACTACATTTAATCATTTATTCTTCAGACTTGGAATACTCCACTGACAGAACTGAACTGTGCTATACAGAACCATAGAATCACAGAATGCTCTGGATTGGAAACAACCTTTAAAGGTCATCCAGTCCAACCCCCTGCAGTCAGCATGGACATCTTCAACTAGCTCAGGTTGCTCAGAGCCACATGCAACCTGACCTGGAATGTTTCCAGGGATGGGGCTTCTTCCCCCTCTAGGCAACCTGTTCCAGTGTTTCACCACCTTCACTGTAAAAAATTTCTTCCTTAGATCTAGTCTAAATCTACTCTCTTTTAGTTTAAACCCATTGGCCCTTTTCCTGTCGCAACAGACCCTGCTAAAGAGATTAAAGGCCGTCTTTAAGTATTGAATGGCTGCAACAAGGTCTCCTCTGGAGCCTTCTCCACGCTGAACAGCCCCAACTCTCTCAGCCTGTCCTCACAGAGAAAGCATTCCAGCCTTCTGATCGTTTTTGTGGTCCTCCTCTGGACCCACTCCAACAGGACCCACTCCATGTCTTTCTTGTGCTGTAGACTCCAGAGCTGGACACATTACTCCAGGTGGCATCTCACCAGAGTGGAGTAGAGGGGAAGAATCATCTCTATTGACCTTCTGGCCATGCTTCTTGATGCAGTCCAGGCTATATTTGGCCTTCTGAAGATTTTCTCTGAATGACTGTCCATGGTGTCATTGAGACCCTGTTAGTGATACCTTGAGGCTGGACTGAACCACGCTATAAGCAAGCTCTGCAGCCATAAAAAAAAAAATACACAATAAAAAAAACCCAACCAAACAAACAACAAAAAACCACAAACAAAACAAAACCAAACCAAAACCAAAACCCAAACCAACCAACCAACCAACCAACCAACCAAAAAAAAACAAAAACAACAACAAAAACCAACCAACCACTGAGCTCCCTGCAGCAGAAGGCAGTTTTGTGCATGAACCAGACACCTACAGAGATGTAGACATCTGCAGAGGTTTACATGTAAACTAAATTTAGTCTTTAGTTTGTTGCTGGAGTGTTTGTATAAGGAAAAATCTTGCAATTGTCCCACACAGCCGACCTCACTTTGTATCAGTCTGAAAGCCAGAGGATTGTATTACCTTCAGATGAATCTAAGTCCAAACTAACAAGCTACAGTCTCAAGTATGCAAGTGACACTGCATGAACTTTCAGGTCTCAGCATGAACTGTTCTGCTGTTCTGCTCTGCAGATCCACTCCTATCATTCTGCACTGTTTGTTTGCTACTGCAGACATCGACAGGTCTAAAATATTGAAAGGATTTGCTGTGGACATGGGGGCTTGATTTGAAAAAACAGCCTGTTCTCTTCCACAGAATGCTTTTAAGGAAAATAGTGATAAACCACCACCCTGCCATAGCAATACTCAGTAGGGTATTAGACCTACTGTTAGAACTACTGTTCAAGCCTATCTCTCCCTGAAGAAGAATACTCAAGGAGAATATATTTGCATGTATTTAATAACACAGACTAATTTTTCATTTGTGTTAAGTAGGTGTACATTTTACAAACTAGAAAGCAATAGAAAAAAAAATAATTTGTGAACCAGAGTAAAGTGTTCATATAATGATCACTTCAAATTATTCACTTCATTAACTAAAACTATTTTTTTAATATGTTACATTTTCTTTGTTAAGGATACAGTAGCAAGTATACATAAAATAAAATGTACTAAAATATACTCAGTCTCAAAGGGAACCACAATAAAAATATTTGTACCTTAGGCGATGGTATTCCAAGAAAAAACATAGAAACATAATTAACGTTCTAGCATTGCAGGACTGCTCTGCATTTTACTGAATTTTGCCTTTCCCAGACTGCTCTTGGAAAATGCAAATAATAGCTCAAAGTCAATAAGAAATTCAACAGAAAGCCTGTACTCTGAGTCTGTCCATGAACTCTGTCCTAGGTTTTAAAATCATACTTCATGTGTTCATTTAGGAGGAGGCATTTAATGAAAACACCTTTTTGGCATAAAAAATTCAGTAAAGAAACTTGAAAATTTCTTCTGCCCCTTTGTTTCCCTGACAGTTCTATATGGCAGCATTTTCTCTCATCTGCACCTTTCACTAGGAGTTGTCAAAGAGGAATGTGTAGTTTAAATGACTAAACCTTGTGCCTTTGAAAAAGTATCAGACTGTCTATTCTTCAAATATACCTTGCCTTATTTTGCTGCTTCTCACCACAGCATTAGATAAACCCTGAATTTAAGCAAAGTTTCCCCAGACTCCTAGAAAATGAGGAAAAACTCCAGCCCACACATAATGAAAGAAAAGGCAGAATACAGCCACACAGTGATGGATCACTCAGCACAGCAGTGAGATCAGAGCTGAGCACTGCTACAGTGCCGGGGGCTAGAAATGCTACCTTTGATATCAAGACTGAATCCACTGACTGTAACAGAGGAGAGCAAGGAATAGAACAACTCTATCAATAGGACTGGGAGGACATTGGGAAAGCTGGCATGGGATAAACACAGTGATATGCACCTCATGTGCATGTCATACCTGTATCTGCTAGTTAGTATCAGAGGATTTAAGTGACCTGAAGTTGTGATATTATCAATACAACTTTAAAAGCATATGTGTCAAATATATATTATAAAAAAATATATATAAGATCTACACAAACACGTCTGTTCTTAAGCTATGGCGAGTTCAGCCATGGTTAATGCCATTGGAGAGGTAATTGCAAGAGTGATCTAAGTAAAACATCTCTGCTGAAGTCCCGAACCTATCTGCATCCATATCAGCTGAGAATTTAGGCCAGCATATGAAAAAAAACCTAAATTTTCAGGGAGCTTGCTTAGATGAGCTGTAGCATCTCCCTCACCTACCAGTCTGGGATAATCAAAATCATTGTAATGGAGAGGAAGTAGCTTTTCCCAGTTACAACTGCTACTAGATTTCATTATAATAAGTATTCACTCCATTCTCAATTATATATACTGTACCCACTTATAATTACTGAATCTGTTATGATAGTAAGGGAATCAACTTGCATTAAATTAATACCTCCTGAGCTTAAAGTAAATTTGTTTAACTGAACTGCCCATTCTTTTGTGTTGTAACTTTGACCTTTGTTAGGTATTTGCATACTCCTATGTATGAGTAGAAAAAACTGTATTTTTATAACTCGTCCTAAATTTTATTCACAGTACAATCCCCTTAAAACCTCACTTAATAGAAAAATGCATGATGGGAGTAAAGCATTTTAAACCAACAAAGGCATAGCTAGGAAAATTATAAATACTTCATTCTCTATCTTGTATATAAAATTTCTGTGTTCTTACTTAGGTGCCTGTTTTGTCCCTTTTTGGTCATCAGAGCTCTGACTTAATCGCTAATTTCTACTGCTCTCCTCAACACAATAATTGTCAAGCAACAAACTAACATCACCTCCTATGCCACAAAAAAAGTATACATAATAGCTATTTTGAAGAAGTCTTATACATATGCATGAAGCAGAGATACTTATGGCACTGAAAATAATTTTCTGCTTTGGATTTAAATATACACTTACAAAGATTTATTTCTCAGAAACAAATACTTCGAAAAATTATCTGAGATAATATTTATCAATACTACTTATCATACTTTACAGGTTTAAGTGTGTAATGGGACTCTGAGTTTGGACAGTAAATATGGGTAGATATGCCCTCTCCATAAACAAAAGACAGGGACACACCATAAGGACCTAGAGAAGAAAATCCTTCAACACAGGTGTTGAATCTGTCCCATGTTCTATGTGTAGCTAAATTAACACAGGCTATCTTTGTAAAACAGAGACTGAGGTTCACTAGTGAGAAAGACATACATCTACTACTATTATGACATGCGAGTATCTCTTTAGAAGAGCAAGCCTTACTGGCTTGTAGTTTGCACATGGAATCTAAATAATAAAATATATTTTTAAAAAGTATTTATTGATAAAGTAAAAATATAGTACTTGATAAATGGCACGCAATAAAACAAAAGTACTCCTAAATGGTTGCATATTTTAAGGTAGGGTCTGATCAGTAATTAGGGCTCCATTGCACAACATACATATTCAAAAGAAAAAGACATCCACTAGCTTTACATGTGAAGTTAATGCGTACAGTTAATGGAAGTTGAATATGTCTCTATATATAAGGAAAGAATATGGCTCAGATTTGCAAGTTCTCCAAAGGAAACTTAGTCTTCGAGGTAATAAGTGAACCTTGACTTTTTAAGAAAATGGAACCACCATCACTGAAGGCAATAATTGTGCCACAGCCACTGTTAGAACAAGATCCATTCTTGGATCTGCATTAATCATTGTGTGAGTAGAAAGAACAGTAGGTATTGTTATTTTTATATTTTTACAAAAGACACTCAAGCTGAAGTTTCAAATTCAAGTGTGAAAATTGTTCATAGATAGTAAATTTGTTTTCTGTTCTATT
Organism: Chloroceryle amazona; assembly: GCA_027560015.1. Taxonomy (NCBI): domain Eukaryota; kingdom Metazoa; phylum Chordata; class Aves; order Coraciiformes; family Cerylidae; genus Chloroceryle; species Chloroceryle amazona. Next base: position 224,745 of record JANHFX010026212.1, read on the forward strand.
TCCTCTGGGTATTTTGTTAGGGGGAATAATGATAGAATCTAATAGTTTAACAATTTATTATAATGGTGTATTAATACACATTTCAAAATTTTTTTAAGTTCTTTAGCAGGTACACAGTCATAATGGGCACCTGATTATTGCCTTTTACTTCATAAATATCTTTTTATTTTATTTCTGTTTTATTTTGTTCTAGTAAGCAAGAAGAGACATAAGTTAAACCAGGAAAATAAATAAATAAGAAAGACATAAATTTTGTTAATTTCTGGCAAGGATTAGGAAATTTATAATTTAGTCTAAAAGTTTCTTCACAATCAGCATCTGATACTTAAGAATAAAGTGCTTCTTCAGGAATTATGAAAAATTGCTATGTCTTTTCCCAATTGTTTATTTTTCCTGTCCATTAACCTTTTAATAATTTCATTGTTTTTTTTTGATTACAAGTGAGACCACAACTAAAAATGGAGAGGTTAAAACCTGGCAGATTTTTATGTTTTGTTTTGTTTTGTTTTTTTTCCCTTTCTGCAGCTTTCATTAACAATTTTTAATGCAAATAATTTTTTTAAGGTCAGAAAATTTCATCTTAATCCTCACTGTAAAATTTCTTTTCAATAGGAACTGCTATAATCATTTTTCATTACAGATTTTCTGTTGCATTTTATGAATTAGGTGGTCTGTCATATACATAATTAGTCATTATGGGACACACAGCCAATAAATCATGAAAACATATTTTTGCATCATACTTTACTTGGGTTAAAAACATTCTGATGCATAGTAGAGGCTGTCACTAGCTTTTTATGAAGATAAATCATTGAAATACACAACTCAAGCTGAATTGTAATAAATCATTCAGTTCACTATTGTTAAAGGTCTTCTGACATTGTCAGTTAAACATGGCTGAGCACAACTTTTTGATTGTAACAGGAATAAATGCTGCTGTTGACACCTTTACCCATGCTGGTGGTGTGGAGACCAGTGAGGGACTGTTGGGATCAAGTCATCTTAGAAACCTATTCTCATTTAGAGCATCAATAATTCATTTAGTTATTTGGGATCTGCTGACAAATCCCTCCTCTACCTGAAAACAACAACAAAAAGAATAAAAAAGTATTTAAGTTTGAGCCCTTATATAGAGCACAGACACCTTACAGAAAAGTTACTTATCTATTTCATTCTTGAAACACCAGCAAGGCAAGAAATGCCTCTGTTTGTGAAATGGTATAACTTTTGAACAATAGCATACTACAGAATTGTCATTCAGCATTCCAGTGTCAATGAGGAAAAATCCCCAAACCTTAAATTATGATCTAAAATTAGGTTACTTTCTAATATAACTACTGCATGAAATCTGCTACAAAAATTAGTAAATAAAAAACCAAGTAATTTCAATATGAAATTAATTCTATTGATGATTTACTGTGGTTTTTAAAATTCTCTAAATTCTTTTAAATTCTCTAAAATTCTTTTAAAATTCACTTT
>JANHFX010026213.1:0-16577 GCA_027560015.1 Chloroceryle amazona
AACTTGTGCCGGGCGGGGCGGGGGGCGGCCTGCGGCAGCGCGGCGAGCCCGCCGCCGAGACTTCTGCTTCTCCTGGCCTCCCTCCGAAAGCCTTCCTGCTGCTTTTGGGAAGGAGGGAGCTTACCCTCCGGGCCTGGCACCGGGGGCGGGCTGCGTGGGGGCTGCTAGAGCAGCAGCCATCACCGTTAGGCGTTTTATGGAGAGCCCTGGAGCGGCTCGGCTGCGGTCTGAGCACGGGGCGCTGCCTGTTCGAGCAGTGATATTTGGTTGCCTCTTTTCTCAGAAGCTGCTGATTTTTTCAGATGGTGCTTCTGGGGTTCTTTAGGGTTGCATCTTGTGCTAGCGCCCAGGCCAGGCATACCGAAGCTTCAGGATGGGAAATCATCCATGGATGTGGTTTTACCTGCCCTCGTACCAGAGCTGCTGCACTAGAGGCAGAAATCTGAGTGGTAACCACTTCAAGCATAAGGAGCAAAAAAAATAATCTAGTTTACTGAAATGAAAAGGAGATCAGCCATTCCGTATTAGGTGTGCACAAGTAATAGGCACGCACAGTATTAAGCGAGGCTCAGTAATTTGAGGTTCAAAGTCTATAGATGAGCTCTGTAATAGTAAATATAAGCAGCATATCTTGGATTTTTGTATATTAAAGGTATGCATCTCTTTTTACCAAGACTTTAGCTTGATTCTTGTGGAAGACACAGCCATATTCTCACTTGTGGTTGGATTTTGCCTTTCAGGTCTGGTTTAGTCTACTAAGTGAAGCATTTCAAAAAACACTCCTTATGTAGTAGTTTTCTTGGATGTTGCGGGCAGTCATTTAACTGACAAACTGAAAATAGGATGAAAAATGGACATGAGCAGTCTTAAAATGCTGTAGGTGCCTTTATTAATCAGTCCTTCAAACAGTTTAAGAAACTTGTGATTTTTTTAAATTTCATTTTAGCATTAAAAGTATAGAATTTTGTTTGTACCTTAAGATAGTTTCACTGTTGTGTGAAGAATTATTACATGATTTGATCCAGAAATGTATTTCAAATAGATGTTAGCTTAAATTCTGTGTAGCTATACAAATACCCGTATTTCAGAAGTGGGGCATCACTACATCTAACCTCAAGTATTACGAGCAGACAAACAAAACTAATGAGTCAGTTCCCCAAAACCATGTAATTGGCCTAAAAGTCTTAAGACGAGAGAGGGGGGAAAAAAGCCCAAAACAGTTCTTTGGTTTCTGAGACTCATAGGAGTCACATTTTGTTCCAAACTTGTGCAAGATGGAAAGGGGGATGGGGTGGGTGTTGGGGTTTTGTTTGCTTTGTTTCTTTTTTTTTTTTGTTTTTCAAAAGCTGAGATTTTATGTGAAATCTCCTAAGCATGGGGGTAGTCTTCTGAAAAAACAACAGGTACATAATGGAGTTTTAAGATAATACTTTTTTGGTTTTCATCACATTTTAAAATCAAATTAAAATCTACATCTAACCCTGATCTTATCTGAGTGCATGTCAATTTGTGGGCTGAGGAAATACCAGATATAACTTTGCAGGGGTTTTCTGGAAGTACAGCGTCATTATGCCTTGCTTGTGCATGCCATGGCTAGTGTGATACTTTCTGTCATTGTTCTCATGGTTTTCTTGCTGTAGTCACATAGTTAAATGTACGTTTGTACTCATCGTTGTTTCTCTCCAGTGTCATTGGTACAGATTCAGTTGCAGGAGTGGGACTTCTTGCGTGTAGTGGCTTAAATAAGGGCTGTGCTTTGTTTTTAAGCTTTGCAAAGTTTTATCTTGAAAAACAAGGCAAAAAACTTAGGGTGCTAGGAGAGAATTTTGTGCTGTCATTTCAAAGCCTGCTTGTTGAGTTGGGTAGGAAAAAAAACAATGTTCCAAAGAGTGACATTTGTTATTTCTGGTGGCTGAAAATTTAATTTTGTGCGCTCTCCTTGCTGCAGCATGGTGGAATGCTTTATTGTTTTTGCTACATGTAGTCCAGCAAGTCACTCACTTGACCTAGTGATCCAAATGATTTCTGCTGCTTGGAAGCCAGCCACACCATCATCTTATGCCTTTTAGATGATCGAACAGACAAGCTGAGCGTTACAAAAGGTAGGGGATGTGCTGAAGAGTAAGGAGTATGCGAGGTGGGTTGGTGAAATACCAGGGAAGAGCTGGGAACAGTTCCAACTTATAGATGGAGAAACAGGTTTATGATAATATTTTAAATTTACTAAAGACTTAATCATTCGTTGATTTGGTCACCTCTGCATTAAAACCTAAGTTCAGTAACTATGAGAGAATGATACTCTATTAAGTGATGTTTTATATGAAATACTATATTGTACTGTACTTGATGACCTTTGCTGACTACCTGTGTGTCTCTGAAGTTCTGAGGAACTTGGTACGTTGTCTCATAGTGTATTGTAGGACAAGATTACCTGGGGTGAGGAAGAGAGAGAGAAAGGAAAAGGGAGAGCTTGAACTAACATTCCTGAATTTAGAGTTCCTGGGTTAAGTGAGAGGAAGGTGGTAGAAGGGTGTACTTGTTAAAGATTCCCCTGCTATAGGCAGGTTTGGTAACATTCAGATCATGCCCCTAAGCTTGGGATTTTTTTTTTCTTGTTTCCTCTTTTGAAAATTTGAATAAATAAGAGGGTGTGGTGAGAGGGCCTGAATTCCATGAGTGATCAAGTTCTGGTTTCCTTGTGTACAGTTTTATCATTCTTCATAATTATCAATGTGTTATCTCTTTGATTTTTGGTGTAGTAATATCAAGTAGAAAACTACAAGTAAAACAGCTGAACAGGAAAATCTTGCGTATGATCAAAATATGAACTACTCTTCGGGAACTTTTATTACTGATATTTGGAATGTATGTTGAGAGTATCTGCTAATGGAATAATTGGGGGCATTACTGTAAGAAATTTGAAAGTATTTATAACAACACAAGAAACAAGTGTGATATTGAACATTGATGTCTTGAAACTTAGGGTGGCTTTTTATACAAGCTGTTTCCATGCATGTATTCCAGACTTTATACTGTGTTAAAACATACTTACCTTCCCCCTCCTCAAAAACTCCAGAAATCCAAAAGCAAACCCCAAACTGATACCTACGATAGCCAGGTGAAAGTTTCAACTCAATGGTATTAGTAATGGGAGTTGAGTGCAGTAACTCCAGGACTGGTAGGTATCTCATTGATCTGTAATCATTCCGGGGTTTTCCTGGGAGTTGTGCTACTTTCCCACTGCTGTGCTGAAGTTTGTCTGTGACTTTTGAGCAAGCTTGGATCAGCTGGCTCAACAACAATAGGCTACATTCAAGTCTTGTTATCTTCCAGATTTACAGTTAGAACAAAGACTGTTACCAGCATTCACATGCTGGTAACAATTTTCTAATGCCTTTCCCTAACATTAGATATGGGTTGAAAGAATAGATATGGTTCTTCAGAGTTCTTTGGAGCAGTTAGTCTCATTACAATGCTAAGAAACATTTGATATGACTTTAAAAGAAAAAAATAATAGTTGTTACCACAGTAACTGAGTTGAGCATTGGGCCACTGGTACTGAATCTAGACCTAAGCAGATGTATGGGTTTGGGTCCAAATCAGCTGACCTGAATGCAGGGAAGATGCTTCTGCAGCTCACTGATGCATTATTGCTGAACAACAATATTTGATTACAAATATTTAGTGTTAAATTACTAAAATAATTTATTTGCTGGAAAGTTTATTATACAAGTATATTTAAATCTGAAATAGTCTCATTACCAAATATCATTTTATTTAGAGAAGAGTGGTAGATCTTGCAATTACAATAAGATGTTTAGCAGAAGTATAAGTAGTAAAGCTATATGAAGGGCTTTTTTGTTCTTCTTTCTGAATTTGTCTTGCATCTTTGTACTTTTGTCTAGAAGTTACCCCTGATCATCCATTCTTATATCATCCTTACCCTTCTTTAACAGTTTATCCCTTGTTCCCTCCTCTTACTGACTAGGTAAGAAGCACTGAAAAAGCACATTTTAGCTGGAGCTATAGTCTGTTTTGCTGACTGGTATGTAAGTGCTGATTGACTAGCTGGTAGGCCAAATGTAACAGGTTGTGACTGGACTGATGTAGTAATTTTTCCCTCGGGCACAGCACTAATTAGTGTCCATCTTTCTCACAGAGCAGGCAATTTTCATGTAACTTGTGAGGCTTGGGTGTTTTTGAGCCTTTTCATGTTTGCTGTTGAATAACAGTAGTGAATACTAAGAGAATTGGTTATTGGGATGGACTAACTCAAGGAATAGTAAATAATACTCAAATCTTTTAGCTATCTTAGCCACATTAGACTTGTAGAATGCTTCCAAAAAATGTTATTACCGTGTTCCTGTGTAATAGGTGAGTGGTTTTGAAAACAGATGTTTCAGAAAAGTTTTTCAGTAATAAACCTTTTGGTGCTTTGGATTGTCACGGTTGTTCATTTTATCAAGTGAATTGAGGCAGTGTGAAACTAACAAGTTGAAAGGTGAGAGATTTAGGCATGAAGAATCCAGGATCTAGGCTGAGGTTTTTTAAATCTTGTTTAAAATTAAGGCCTTCTCAACCTTTAATATGTATGCTGACTTTAAAATATTAGTTATTTAAAAGCTTAAATATAGTATTTGTTTTTTAAACTTTTAAGAGTGGGTGATTTTAAAGACTGAGTAGGCAACATGTGAATTGTATGAGTGATGATGATGAAGGCAGAATAGTAAATCTGAAATATAATCATTAGGCCATATGGTACTAATAGGTATGCTTCATGTATCCATGTGACTATATTTAAAAGTGCTTCAGGCTTCTCTTTGCTGCATAGTCTCACTTGTTCCTATCCAGGAAGTTGAGAATCATTCATTAGCACTTGCGGCAAGGTGGTTAAGTCATTAAACTTTTTTTAGAGTGTGTATAATATTGATGTGTCAGTGGGCTATATAGAAAATTAGCCAAGTTTCCAGAATTCAGCTGAAAAGTATATTTTCAGTGTTTCTGATTGCATTTATTATTGCCATTGTTGTTTTGCTTTCAAATTGCAAAATAACCCTTTTTTTTTTTCTGTAATGGTTGTGTTCAGGCCTTTCTGGCACTGAAGAAAATAGCTTCTTATGGGAAAACAAAACAGCCCAGATATTTTGTATGGTGGGTATCTTTTATTACTAAAGCTGTTGGTGGGTATAATTGAGTGGTTAACATGAGGTCTTTTTGTGAACTAGATGAAAGAGCTTGGTATAATAAGCTGTTATTGTAGTAAGATGTAAATACACTTCAGAGAATTTGAGAAAAACATTTTTTCTCTTCAGTATAAGAGAGAAATGGTATTGCTTTTATGTTGGATTTGTACATCCACACAGGTCTATGTGCATTTTAAGTTTGTGACATCATCAAGTCTGGTTAACTTCCCAGTGTGATTGGTGGGTTTTTCTCAGGGAAATTCCTAGTGTAATGAACTGTCTCGGTCTTTTTCCTCTACTCTTTCCCTCTTTCCAGTTAAGTTAAACAGGGTGTTACATACAGCCTGAACATCCATTTGGCAGCATGCAACATTATGAATTTCTGGAGTTTGTCACAGATAAAATGTAACTTTTTTTGTATGATGCAGTGAAAATGCTTTCCCATAGCCACTCCTAGGCAAATCTGCAGAGCTTTCCAGTAGCTTTAACATATGTACATCTTTTTTGAAAAACACTATCCAATTAGAGAATAATAGCGGGGAAATGAGTTGTTTACAGAGCTAGCATGAAAGTCAGCAGTATGGAAGCACACCTAGAACCTATTGTGTTGGGGTAGTTGTAAAGCAATCTGTTATTGGGTAGGAAAGTGCGGACATGGCCTAGAAGGGAGCAGGTGGAGCATTTGAGCTGGGAATAGATTTCTGGCAAGGGGGAGATGTGAGATAGACACAGAAAACTTTTGCTGTGGTAGAGAGTGAGGTATGCCTAATAGCCTGAGGAATATGTGAGATCTTAACCCAAAGGAAGTGAAAAATTTGTCTCTGCCGTAAAGGGGCAAAGTAATTGTAGTGAGTCCTTGAAACAGGCGGGAATATTATCTTCAGTGAACTTGTGCTGGAGAAGGGAATGAAGAAAGTAAGGTACTCCTCAGTGTGAATGGTGAGTTTTATCCACTCTTCCAGGGGGTATTAAAAACATAGGGTGGCATGACTTGTAGAAAAACAAAAGTGGTGGTTTTGGAAAGATTGAGATACAAGTTTCTCTGGTTTCTTTTGATAACTAAGTATATGTTCTGTCCATAATTATTCATGTTTAGAAAATGAATGTGTTCAAATAAATTTGTTTTAGTAAATTAAATATAAATATTCCTTGTTATGCTTGCTGTTTGTTATTGGTTTTGTGCTGTGCTAAGATACTGTTTAGAATTCTCGGGTTGTGATTTTGCAAAACTAAAAAACAACAAACAATTGGGGGGGGTGAAATTAAGCTTCTCACTCGCTGCTGTACTTTTTTCCCATCATGGTGGTAAAATGAAAAATAAAAACACAACACCAAAACCTGTGATTTGTTTTCCCTTAGCTTTGTGTTCTGGGGGTGGGGGGAAGGGAGCATATCCTGAGGCTGGGGGAATGGGAGGGTAATAGTTATAGTGGGTGAAATTTCCTTGATACTGTGCCTGAAAGCTGTTAACCTTACAATGATTAAAGTTCTTGGTATGGAAAGCATGCTTAAAAAAAAAAATATAGTTCTGGCAGTTCTTCAGTGACTGAGTATGTTTCTCCTGTGCTTTTCTTAGGCTGTGCTAGTAGACATAGTTTTTTATCAGTAAGGATTGAAAACTACAAGCCAGTTGTTGCTGTTCCCTAACTTTACAAGGAGATTATCAAGTTGAAGATACGGTTGTTCCCAGAAATGAAAGTCAGTTTTATTTGTATCTTTAAGGCAGAACCACTTACAGTTTCTTGATTTGTGTAATCCTTTTGCATATGTATTCTTTGTGCACCATGTACTTTTAGCCATCTCTGCTCTCACTGCTCTTCTATTATTTTGGCATCCCAGGTTTCTTTGTTGTGTTACCTGTTCCTTTGTATGCTACAAATTTGGATGTAACCTGGGTTTGTGTTATATAAATATTATGAGCCCAAATATTCTAGGGTTGACAAACTAAATAATTGAAGTAAGTGATCCAGGAGAGTGGAAACAGCTCTAGAGAGGTGGTGATTCATAACACACTTTCTCAGTCTTGTTTTCTTTCCTGTGCATATTTGTTATTTTAAGTTCCTTCGATTTCTCTCTTGAAGAGCTTTTTCTGTCATCTTCTGGTTTTATATTATCAATCTGACATGTTTGCAGCGCTGCTCCCTTTTCTAGGTATTTATACTTAATCTAGATGTAGCTTTTCTTGAAAATATGATTCTGCCTTAAAGAGAATTTACAACTGATTTTCTTTTAATGTTATCCCTTGTGAAACTGTATAAAATTCTCTCCCTCGACTCTTATTTTCCACTACATTGGTTTCTTAGTAGTTGTGCAACTACTAAGATATTCAATAAAGGGTTTTGCAGACATGTTTTAATATTGATTGATGAATACTTTTTGAGTCTTGCTCATTTTAAAAAGCTTTTGTAAGAATAGCTTATCTGTGTAAAGCATAGGTTTGATTTTTAAAAAAAAAAGCCTAAGTGATTCATTTAGAAACACAAGTGAGTGGGTGCTCTCTTAAATCAGGCAGTCCTAGAAATAATGGTCCTTTTCTTTTTCGAAGTTGCCTTAATGTTGCTTTTACTTAAAGGTATTAAGAACCTGAAGGTGCTTCTAGAAAATACTAGGCCGTCAAACACTGTTATTTTCTTTTTCTGTCCTTCCATCTCTTCTTTGCTACATTGATTCTCCCTCACCTTCACAAAGTAACGTTGCTTATATGCAGTTTTTGCTTTTCATGTTTTTTACTCCCTTGCCATGGAGTTAGTTGTTTGATACCAGGGTCTTTGTGGATAGGAGTTGCAAGAGCCGATGTCAACAGAAGGTACTGCCTTCTAAGCACAGTGGTGAATTTTCACTTCACATAGTTTTGTCTTATTCTTTTGATTTCTCGTTGCCATGTGAATTATCATTCTATTTGGCAACCATTTAGTATTCTGCATTCTGGTTTTGTTGTTTTGGTTATTTATCCAAGTATACTATTTTCTTTCTTACTGGTGGTAGACTTTACTGAATTTGGAAATTGCTCATTATCAGTAATTAAATTATTCTGGATACTTTCTATTTACATTAAAGACATTTCCCCCCCCCCCAAGCTCAGGAAAATGATTAAAGGAAAAAAAACACCAAAAAACGAACAATGCAAAACAACCAACCTGAAACCCTTAGAAATTTTTGGGTAGCTGAAGTTATTTTCTGTCTACTTTGAAGATTATCTCTGTCAGACTGTTTTGCTTGCCGAACATAAATGTTTGATTTGGGGAATTAAAATAATCATGGAAATTTAGTAGTACGAGTATATCTGTTACCAATGTAGATGTGCCCTAAAATACCAGATTCACTGAAGATGGGAAGAGGAACAAAAAACTATCAGAAAAATGTAAAACTTCTGTGCTGTTACTGGTTCATAGTGGTTGTTTATGTTTTGGGAACTCTTCATTTTTTCTTAGGACCTGTTTTAATCTCCCTTTTGAATTGTCATGATCATTTGGAGAACATAAAGCAAAGATAAATTTAAATCAGTTTGGATACCTATGTGTAGTTGCCTCGAGCACTGCATTTTATTGCGTACTGGTACCCTGATGTTCCGATAGTAACTTCATAAAGAGTTTGGCATTAAAGTTTGCTTAATATTTATTGGGGGCCAGCCAAGCTTAAATCTTAGTACAAAATCAAAAGAATTTATTCTTCTTCTGCTTTCATTTAGGAGCCAATGTTGCAATTTCTGTTATTAATCAATTCTATCAAGGTCAGTTGTACCACTGAAATTGTTAGCTTTTAGAAACAATGTTTGACCTACTTCAGTTTTTAGCAGCCTTGGTCTAACATTCATATTGCTGAGTGGAACATAACTTAGTCATGTATTGCTTCTTGGAAAAGACACAGTGTTTAGAAGTGATGGAGATTTTATATAAGAGTTTTATTAATCTTAGGATAGATGGAGGAGCTTCTGCTCAATGATGGGAGCTCAGGGTTCATAACTTTATAATTTTCAAGCTTTGTGAGGATTTATCTTTGCTTGACCACTGCATGAGGAATTAGCGAGTGTAAATCACTTTGAATTTAGTGGTCTCATAAAAACTGTAAACTGTTAGTTGGTCTGTTGTTTTTGTGGAACTAGTTCATTGGTCAGAGCTAAATGCTAGAATTTCCCACCCCTTGTCTTGGAAATTAATAGAATAATGGGGAAACTTGTATAGTGTTTTATTTTCACTTTGTACTTTTCCTAGTGAAATGAAAATAATGAGGTGCTGTGATATGTCGGTAGGCATGTAATTTACCTTTTTTTTTTTTTTCTTTAGATTTTTGTTCTGCTTCAAATTGGTGTTTGTGATTGAATGTTTGCAGTTGATGCTGTTTATTTCCTTTTGGGATTAGTACCTAGTTGTGCTTTAGTTTTCTATGTGGTAAAAGCATTTCTGTGGTATTCTAGATTTTTACCCTTGAAGTTGCTGTAAGAAATGACTGTCATTAACAGTGTTTCTTTTATTCTGAGTTTGAGTGTTGCAGTTCAGATTTCTTTCTTAAGCTTCCCACATATGGATTGGAACAAGGTAGGTGAAGCTTCCTGCAGAAGTGACAGGGTGTTTCACTGACTAGTAAAAGCATCTAGCAACTAGTAAAAGAAACTAACAGTTATAAGTTTAAAATTTTCACCCACATACACTGAGTTTTTTAGTATTTGGATTCTTGAATGTTAATTATGCTTTTCATCTAGTCGAAGCCAGTCTTCTGTGGATGCTTTATGACTGGATTATCACTGTGTACTTCAGAAGAGGCTGTTTGTGAAGATTCTGCACTTGAACTAGTGTAGTGTGCAGCTTCACAGCTAGTCAGCAGTGTAGGTTTTAGTGACCCCGCAATGTATATTCCTGAAATCTCTGCTTGTTTTTATTGTGATACTTTACAAGATGAGGTTATTTATTATCAGATCTGTCACAGTTGCTTCCGTTGGTGTTAGCTGAAATCAGCTGGGTCCTTTGCTTACCTACTGAACATCTGGGGACTGGAAGCTAAGCACTGGTGGAGGTACTGTAGCTCTGAAATGAGCTCCTGTTGATCAGACTGAAGTAGTGCTTGTTGACCCTCAAGGGCATGGTATAAGGCCCATCTGTTAGGTCTGAATTTTGCCTGAGGGAAGGTTACTTCAGTTAAGGTCTAGAGGGAGTATGTTTAGCAGACATTAAAAGTATAATAACAAATTGGTGGGGCTTTTGTGCATGTGTTTGGTGCCTGGCTCTACTATTACTTCAAGTTGCTAATGGAGGTTCATGGAAAGTAAAAATGAAATTATGCTGCTCTTCTGTGTTTTGTTGAATTTCCTTCTAGATGCCTACTGTCAGTTGTTCTGTAAGATTCATAAATAAAAAGGGAAAGAAAAAATTGGGGGCATTCCATTCATTAAATTCAATGGAAGGGATTACTTGAAGTAGTCAGGAAATTGATCTCCTTGGAGAGCCAAGCATGTGTTGGGAATGGTGTGTGTTACGCTGTTTTCTTTAATGCATTAAACCACAGGCTTGTTATATTTTCATTCACATTTAACTGTACATAACAATTCATGCCCAAATGCACGCATGGTAAAATGTATGGTTTGATATTTTGCATTGTGAATTGGCAATAATTCGAATTTTTTTTATAGAACATACTCATATTTAAATGACTCCCCAACAATAGCTAAATTTTGTTCAGATCCTTAAAGAAAAAGAATAATCCAAGACTTAAAATGCTTTAAGAACTTTTTTGTTCTCTATAAAGTGAAAATAACTTGCAATTCCATATAAGTTTTTAGCTTTTTATTTATTTCAGTGTCAGGATTACTTTTAAATACAGTTTTGACTGGATTTGACCAGCTAGGTTCATTTATGTGCACATATAGATTGTGCAGGTACTAACATTTTAACAGAAAAGTGATGCTAAAAAATCTTAACCATCTTGATTCTGAAGATGTATTATTTCTAGCTAAGTGTAAAGTAGGTACAGGTAAAAATAAGACCTGAGACAATGCCCTTGAGGTAATGATTCCTCTGTTTAAGTTTACATTAATGTTGTTGCTTAATTAATACACTGTTCTACAGTATCGTTTCAAAGGTGTTTATCTCCTGGGAGAGGGAAACATGTAGGAGGAGGGTAGAAAGGCTTCTACCTTGCTGCATTTGGAAGGCACTGTTTGCAGACTTGATGAAATGAGGCGTGGGTTTAGCAAGGTATGTTAGAGAGGCATTCAGTTCTTGCCTCTAGAGCTGTAATTTTTACTTCAAGTTAATTCTGGTGCTTGGATTAGGATGAAAGGTAGGGATAACATAAGATTGAAGACTATGTTGTGCTTGCTGTAACAGTTTTAAATTTTAGTAATTAGTCAGCCTTTTGAATGGTGCTTCTTAAAACCAGCTATTGTGTATGCAGGCTCTTTCCAGCAGTGACTGTTTTTGATGCTCTATTGTTTGGGATGACCCCTGAGTTGAACTCTGTGAAACTCAAATGTCTAATGTTCTTCATCAGGCTATGGTCTATAGATCCATTACAATGGAGCTGGAGCCTGCTTACAGCTTGGGAGCAAACCCAGACCTGTCCGTCACTAGCAATAGGGGAATGCCACAAGCGCTTAAGTTCTGCTTGTGTCATTCTGCTTTGATAGTGTCAGTCAGGACTTAAAACAAACCTCCTAGCTGGAGGGGGGGAAAAAAAAAAAAAAAAGGCTTGGGAAAAAAAAGCAGAAAAACTTTCTTTAACTTATTTAGTGAAAAATTTGTCTCGGTGTCTTTGTTTTGTTACCTGTGTTTTCTTTACTTTGTTCTGTTTTCTCCTCTTTGATATACATTATCACTTTCCCCACTTGCAGGCTTTGTGGATTTCAGCTGAGAAAGCAGAAGGTTGTAATTTCCATTACTACCTTCCCTTTGTGAAGGAACTTTTCACTCTCTTGGATCATCCCAAGCAGATAAAAAGTCAGCTTGGATTCAAAAACCCCATTCATAGGTTGAAAGATAGGCAGATGCTATTTTAGTAGTTCAGCCTTTCTTGAGCTGAGCTGAATCTTTTCCAGACCAAAAGAGTGGAAGCACATCAAGTGGACTAGATAGATGGTAGATGTGTGTGTACACATTTCCCATTTTTATGTCCTGTCCTCGCACCCTTTCTGAAATACCAAGAAACAAAAAAGTGGGTGAATGAGTAGGTCTAACAAAATCAGTGTTGCAGTTAAGTCTTCACAGGCTTAGTAGGAGCCATATCTCCTACTGTAAAACTTAGTCATCTTTCTGCTTCATCTTGGAATGGCAGGTCAAGGGCAAGAGACCTTCCAAGTCAGTGTCTTCTCAGATGCTATATATACTACAAATGTTTCTCTGAAAAGTTTCCTGAGATTTTTCTCAGTGTGTGGAGACTAGAAAAACTAGTGGAGACTAGAGAAAATGTACACATGTACAGCTGTACAGGGCACTGTGACAGAAAAAAAGGTGTTGCTGGTCTTGCACACATTTTTCCTTGCAGCCTTTATCTCTTTCCTTGGTGACCCAAAACTTGCTAAGTGAGAAAGACAGAAACAAGTTTTAGGTTCTCATTACTGTGAGATGCCTGATCACCTGAAATATGTTGCAGGAACGGAAGAGGGGGGGGAAAAAACCCCAAAGTTTTTATTTAATGGATGATTTCTAGGGAAGGCATGTGTCAAGGCATCAAGTTCCTTGCATTTTGGCAGAGCCTGTCAAGGGAACCATTAGAAAACAGTTATCTTTTGTTGTTTGAGTCCTGGCTGTTTTGTTTCATAATCAGTTTAGCTGTTGCTCTAGTAGTTCCTGTTACAGTAATACGTGTCTGTACTCTTTAATGTCTTACATGAAGTTCTTCAAACTAGAAGAAAGGTGTTTCCTCTTAAATAAAATGCAGATTTGTTATCACTCAACTGAATTTGAGTTCCATTCCCCCCTCCCCATTTTTAGGCTATATCTTGAATCGATCATATAATAATAGTCCAATGTAGCGTTTTTGTTCTCAATTCCCAAGAAATTCTATATGCTACTACTTGGTTTAAGTGCTATGCACAACATTCCACTTCCTCTGATACTAAATTTTTCTATCATGTATGCAATGCTAATCAGTTTGCCCTTAGCAAACATTTAGACTATTAGAACCAAACCAAGCAAACATTTAAACTATTCTAACTAACTAAGCTTTCTAAGTGTTATTGGTTTCTCATGTCATTAATACCCTACTTATCAGAATACCTTTTGCTAGATCAGTATTACTAGTTTACTTTTACACATTTTTCTCCAAAAACAAGGGTAATTCTCTACAGGTAGGATAGAATATAAAAGACAAAACAACAACCAAAAAAACCAAACCCTAATTATCTGCCGCCTTTAGGCTGTAAAATTAGAGACCTGTGGGTTTGTTTTTCGCTTGTGCTTTTTTTTTTTTCTTTATGGGTGTGTGTGCTTGGGTTTTGGTGGGGGGTGTGGTGGGGTGTGTGGTGTTGTTTTGTTCCCCCCTCCATTTGTAATATGGAAAAAAAAATCTCATGCTAACAGTTAATAAATTTGACTTATTTATTTTTAATTTCTTCTCAGAGAAATTAACTAGATTGCTTTCCTGTGAACCAGAGAAACCACACACACCTGCATGAGTGCACGCTGCTTCTTCCCCCGTACCCCCCCCCTGTATGGCCAGTTCTTTCACAGAACTTGTTCTGCGTTATGTTTTCTAATTTCTTTCCTGCTTAAGACCAAGCTGTAAAACCAGGGAACCCTTGAGAAAAGGATGCTGAATACCCTTTCATATGCTGTCCTTGTGGGCACCAGCACCATACCTTTTCTTATTTGGAAGTTTGCTTATGATCATTTATGTTGTTTGTTTGTTTTTGAGAATGGTACTAGTGCTGTCAGTGGATGCCAAAACTTAGGCCTGACAGAAAATAGCTTGGAACTTTGAAAGTATTTATAAAGTACTGTGCTTTGGTACCTTTCAACTGAGAAACTTAGCATTACTTATCCATTTGAAATAGTCTGTGGCAGCTATTGAATGAGTACTCTATCTGCAGTGCTTTGACATCCTTGGTTAAGTAACTTCCTGTTGGAACCACTGATCTGTGTGACATTAGTGTATGTGACAGAAACGTTCAATTTATGTGCCATCTTGTATGCCTTCAAACCTATTTCCAAGTACTGATTTTGGGAAAACTATGTATAGCTGAAACTTGGGATATGTTTGATCACTTTTAATTACTGATTTAATTTTCCTATCATCTTACTTGCTTTCTTAATACAGTTTTACAGATTTTACTCTTTGGAGAGAATTTTTTGTATCAGCTGAGGAAGGAGGAGGTGTCAGTCCCCTAGTTGCACCTCTTGTGAGCCTGTCACAGTGGAAAAATTTGTATTGCTTGCAATGTATTTTGCAGAAAAAGCTTCTAACAGCTTCCTAGAGGGATCCTAAACTGCTGTTACAACCAGCTGTAGGTGGTGCTTAATGCTCTTGGGACTGGTAGCTTCAGTGCAGTGCTAGTTGCATTTTTTAGGGGAAGTTTCTGGTGAATATAAAATAAGCTTTTTTGGAAAGACAGCAATATGGAATAGATTCAAACCTGTATCTGTAAGCTTCTGTTGGCCACCTTTTCTTTATTTGCTAGTTACAGATTGTGAGTTTGTATGCCAGCAAAGGAACCAAGACTACTTGTTGGGGAGGAAAGAGGGAGGTGGGGAGGGATCATGGTGTGTATTGAAGGGTATAGAAATGGAAGAAAATAAAGAGTGGGCACATGGAAAAATGTGTGTAGCAGCAAAGAGCCCATGTGACTGTCATGGGTAGAAGTCATGCTTTGTAAATGATCTTTTTTTTAAAAAAAAAAAAAAGACAGGAGCTATTTGTACAGCATTTAGGAAGTATGTATTTGTTAAACTTCTATTAAAGCAAAAAGAAAATGTTGAAAAGGTCTCTAGAACTTTCTTTTTATTTTGGAAAACAAAGACCTAGGAATGTCAGTTTTAATAATGGGAAGAGACTAAAGGGCTGGAAGAAAATTTTTAAGGGATCTGTGCTTTTTTTTTTTTTTTAACATTCTCATAAATGTTGTCTTGCTGATAGCTCTCAGATCAGTTTGCTCATGAAACCAAATTACACTCAGGATAGTTAAAACTAAGGCTTAACTGGAAAGCATTGCTAAAGGGAATATGTTATTTTGACCAGGGCAAGAAATTTTTTTATTGATAAATGCAGTGGTATCCACATGGTGGATGAGGAAGGGAAATCTAAACAAGGCAAATATCTATAATTATTTAAAAAATCTATTACAGGAAAAAGATGGTAATACAGCACTGAATAAAAATGATTAAAATTATGCAAGAAATTGCTGGTAGAGGCTTTCAGAGCAAAAGAACAAACATGCTAATGTTACTTTCAACTTCTGAATGAATGGTGTAGCTTTTGTTTCATCCGTTTCAAAAAGTGTAACTGAACAATAATGGGTACGTAAACAGCGCTGGTCAAAAACACAAAACAGCACCTGTACCTTTCAAAGCAGAATGGTTTAGTGTAAAAATTGTGTGCAAGAGGTGGGGAAGAAAACGGGTACAACAAAAGTTAGAAAATTGAAAAGATTATGTAGAGCCGATCAGGAAATGATTGTTTTCTTTTAAAGTAATGTTATTAGAGGTTTGGGTTTTTTCCTTTCTTTTTGCTCGTACAAATACGTGAAGATACCTATGTAAAACTTATTGATGCATACTGGGCTGTATTAGCAAAGGTGTTATCTATACAGTCAATAGAAATGATTCTCCACCTCTACTTGTCATCATTAAGACTACATCTGGATTACTGTGTCCATTTTGGGACTCATCTCAGTTATATGTTGGAGAGTCTCTGGTGGAGGGTCTCCAAGATGGTTAGAAGGCTGAAGCAAATGTTGTAGATGGAGAGGTTGAGAGATGTGGTTCCTTCGGCTTTAGGATAAGAAAGGCAAGGTTGTTTCTATTTTTAGTGACCTGATAGGGAGGCCTATCAAAGGAGGAGACAGAGTCATCTCAGCCTTACAGCTGCCAAGGTTGAGAGGCAATGGACAGAAGTTTTAACACTGAAAATCCTGGTGAGATATTGGAAAAATTTCCCCATATCCCACAGTGAGGCTAGTCAGATACTGGGAAAATTGTTCAGAAAGGTAGAAGACAGTCTTTGAAAACACCAGTTAGCATCTCAACTGGCCAACGCCAGAAGCAATCTGATCTCGCTTTACTCCTGTTTGAGCAGGAAATTTGACTACCTGATCTTCTGAGGTCCTCTCAAAGATTACAGTGATCATGTTCACAAACTAGAATAAGGTGTATTAGTAGCTACTTAATGTTTATCTAGAAAGAATATCCATCTATCTCCATACTTTTTGCTTACATATGGAAAGAGCATACTTTACCCCCTCCACCGTCG
>JANHFX010026213.1:28125-53933 GCA_027560015.1 Chloroceryle amazona
AGGTGGTGAATTCACCATCCCTGGAGGTTTTTAAAAAGAGACTGGACATGGCCCTTAGTGCCATGATACAGTAATTGGAGTTAGATCAGGGGTTGGACTTGATGATCTTGGAGGTCTTTTCCAACCCAATCTATTCTATGATTCTATGATTCATACTGAGTGGTGTTCTGCTGCTGTTTTCTTGTCTTTCAATCAAATATGCAGGCTTGGGACAGATTACTGTAAGAGCTTTCAAATTCATTCTTAGCTGTCAGAGAAAATTTAGCACTATTTACATAGTTGCAGTGTTACTTATTCTTGAACTGTTGAAGCTGCCTCATTTGTTAACTGTGAAGTGCTAGAGAGGTACAGATGAAAGAGCTAAAAAGGAGGGGGAGGAGAACAGAGGAAGGAAGAACAACTTTCTGATGGATAAGAATGGTGATGGCTTTTTTTGCTACTGGCTGATAAATTCATTTGCCCTACAACTATTTTCTGGATCAGAAGAAAAATCGGTTGTGTGGATACACAGTTCATTGCAGCCAGTGATGGAATGTGTATATTATTTTTTTTTTTTTATTAGTCATGTAATCTTAGAGCACAAAATAAAAGGTTTGTGCCTCACTCCCCAGCAGTGTATTTTGAATGTTCATAATTGTAAATATAAACAAAATACTTAGAAGAATACCAGTAGTTACTGTAGCCACTGCTAGCTTAGTTGCACTTCATGATTTCTGTGTTTCTGCTTAATTATTGTTGGACCTTTTCTTAGTTTTGTGTTAGAGAAAGAGAGGCCTTTTTCTTTAAACAAGAACTTTCTTAAATATTTTTGAAGTAATAGTAGCATCCCCAAATAAATGTGTAAATAACTGTAAATAAACTTTCAGTAACTTGAAAGCTGTCAGTCAGAACTGTAAGGTAGCTGTTAATTGCCTTTGTACAGCATTTACCAAAAGCATTAAGCTGTTAGAAACTTAATGTGAATAAGGGTGTATTTTGTACTTGTGGCTTGTCACAAGAAAAGAGGACTGTAGAGATGAAAGAGCTGGTGAGAAATACAGAATAATAGTTCGATATTTTAAAAGGCAAGGGAATGTTGGCCTGTGAAAGGGAAAACCCTTCAGAAGCATTTATGTCAGAAGAGTTTGTCAGTGCATTGTTTAAGACTGCTTTTTATGCTATACAATATTATAGAAAATATCTAAAAAAAATTTTACCATGGAATAATTATTGAGAATTACAGAGTTTGGATAAAAACAGTAACATAATCTGAAATAAATTTCTAAGAATTGTATGGTCATTAAGAATTTGTCTTCCTTTGGGTGTGTTGGATGTTGAGCCAGAAAAGTCAAAGTGAAAGATCTATCAAACTCCTGTGAATGGGTGCCATTTAGCACACTGATGCAGTTGTTCTTGATTTTTTTTTTATTTTTTTTTTTAACTTTGTTAGTGTGTAGTTGGTGGGTGCAATGCCAGCTTTGCATCTCAGGGAGGACTTGCCCGTCATGTGCCCACACACTTCAGCCAGCAGAACTCTTCAAAAGTTGCCAGTCAGCCAAAGGCCAAAGAGGAATCTCCATCTAAAGCTGGAATGAATAAAAGAAGAAAATTAAAGAACAAGAGACGACGGTCATTACGTAAGTATATCCAGAAGCAAAAGTTACTGAATGTTTTGTCTTGCACAGAAGGTTCCTCTTCAATGCGCTTCTTTCTCTGCAGCTGTGAGTCTGGTAGGGTTGGTGAACTTTAGCATTATAGTGTTGGTATCTCTTCTGGTGGAAAACAATTCCAGATTCTTCTTGTGTTCCTTTTCAGGGTAAAGCATCTATGTGTTCAGTAGAAAAGATCATGTTTCTGTGAGCTGCAGTTTTCATTTCAATGTAAACATGCTTTTCGTTTTTTGTTTACTGATTATTACTGTTGGAAAAAGTTATGTTTAATGATGATATCTAAAGTTCCATACTGCAGATACTGCAGATTCATATCAATTTGTATAAAGACATCTTACCTAAGCTCTCTTTCAAGCACATCATTACCTTGATAACAGTTTCATAAGTGTAACCAAGTTCTAATTTTGGGTAGACTTGACTTGCTACTTTAATTGCTCTCTGCAGAGTTCATGTTTGTGTTGATGGTGGTGTAAAGTCAACCTTACATTATTGAAGACAAACGCAAGATACCTTTTCTATGAACCAGTGGACCAGTATGTCATACTGTCCACAGAAAAGGAGCTCTGTTCATAAGCAGGCAATTATTTTAGTCCAGTCTCCTGGCAGGTGGGAGGATTTTAGTGATAATTTGTCACAGAACTTTGGCTACTTTACTGGGTCAGCACTTGCAGTCTTACTTTTCCAGTACTTTTCTGTGGCAGACCACTTTGCTGTATTGATCTTTCTGTTCCTGTGAATACAGTTGCCAATTACTCAAATAGTACTGCAACAATGAATGCACATACTAGTGGTCTTAGTTGATTACTCTGCATTACGACTGTGATTATTCTTAATAACTCACCTTGTGCTTTAAGCATCTGAAATTTATGAAGCTGTGGTCATGTTTTTGCCTTGAATGCAAGGAAGCCTGTTCTGGAAAGTTACAGTATCACGTTGATTTCTGGAAAATGTGTTCCTTATGTCTGTCTTCCACCCTATGTGACAACTGTGCAGTTCAGTGCTAGGAGTACTACGAACATAAGTTATGGTGGGTTTTTATATTTTTTTTAAATGCTTGAGTATTCTTAAAATGTGATAATTTTATTACTATACACATTTTAAAAGTGTAAACCAATAATTCCTCTAATTTTGGCACTGATTCAACCTTGAAAGAAGGTAGAAAGCTATTTTTGTTCTTTTCAGAATTTTACTTTGAGAGAGCTTTCCCTTTCAGTCTAGCAATCTATGTAAATGGGAAGGTTCAAGAAGGGAAGGCTGATCAATGAAAATTCATGTGGTCACTTTGCAGCATCCTTTTAGTCCATCTTAGATGTAATGAAAGTGAGACTTGAAATAGTTGCAGGGTTCATAAAGGGTTATCTCGATTTATTGACTGTGTTATTCAAATTATAGATGTCTAAGACTTGTAACTTCAAAATTTTCACTTTCAGATGTTCCCAGCTTGAGTTGTAGCTTGCTTCTCCATATTGATTTTGTTAGGTGGTTGATTTAAACTGTCTTAATTCAATTTCCTCTCTCCAGTATATGCAGAAGTATTTTTTCAGATGGTTGTTTTATTAGTAATTGATGAACATTATTGACCTATAAGTTTCAAATGAGAGCTTCATAGTTAAAACTTGAAATTATCTGCTAAGATGTTCTAGTCACCATAAGAATTTACTGTAGAACTCTTGAATGAATCTATGCAAAAAGTGTAAGTAGTAAATATTATGGGAAGGTTAAGACTAGACTGTGATACTTGAGTGATCTGTCTTGATTGAGAGTTGCACAGGAAAAAAAATGACAGCTGCATGAGCAATTTTTTATCATCTTGCCTCTTGAGACAAATGCAATGCTGGATGGGGAGTCTTGCCTTTAGGCAAATAGCATCTCTGAGTTGGGAACTGACTACTGTAATGTATTTCTCCAGAGGGTATGTGACCCAGAAATGTATCCAAAATTGATGGATTTTTCTGAAAAAGCTAAGTATTGGTAGCTTTTCTTTAAAACTTTGTGTGGATTACTGTTGATGAGGTGAACTTGTCAAAGGGCTGATAAAATTTTGCTTGTCTTTCTGTTTCTTAGCTTAGCTTTACTTTTAGTTAAAGAATGAAGCGTGCAAGTTTGCATCTTTTGTCTTTACAAGAAGAATGGAGGAGGGCAAGGACCCTTATCTAAGAAGCCAAAGTAGTATTAACAGCATAAAGTATTTTCAGTCTAGAGTATATAAAGCTAGGAACATAGTTTTGTATTTAGATACGGTAGAAGTGTTCAAATGGAGATTTATTGAATGTGTCTACCATGTTTTCTGCACATTGGATTACAAGAAGTTACGACAGATGGGTGTAAAGCAAGATGCTATTTTATAGTGTACACTGAATAAAAATTAGTTATGCATCACAAAACATTTTTATTTCTCTTGAAAATATATTGTTATTATGTTCTTTCTACTCATGGTTTGATTAGACCCCTTTTTTTTTACAGGGTGGAAGTGGCTTACTAAATATTTATTGGCAATTGATTGCTAATGTATGCTACTATTGAAGCATCCTTGTGTATAAATTCTTAATAATTTAAATGAACCAAGTCAATAAATTTGCTTCCTCTGTTTTTTATATCTGAAGGTTAACACCCTTCTGTGAGACATCAATGCATAAATACAGACACCTTGATGCATTTTTGTGTGATAAGAACATGATCTTAATGACTTAATCTATAAAAAGAATTCTTACTGTAACTTTTTTTATTCTTTTTCTTTTGATAACATCTTGCCATGTTTAAACAGGCTTGAATCCGCTCCCCTCAACTCCCCCATCTGTAAACAGTATGTGTTTATTTAAGTTTGGAAGTTAGTACTTTTATGATAAAAGCATGTTTTACTATAGGTATCTTTATGGCTGGTTCCATTAGCAGTGCTGTAGAGACACTGTGATTTGTCATATAAATTTTAATGTGGTAGAATAATTCCAAGATTAATCAGTAGCTTGCTTTCTCTTCATGATAGTCTTATACACATTCAGTGCTCCATGTAGTCTGCAATGTAGAGGTACAGAGCCAAACATATTGAAAATGTGTGTCTCTAAAATAGGTCATAATATTGCTATTCTGATGCTATCTCAAAGAATTTTGCAGAAACTAAATTATGTTTACAATATTGTCACTTGTTTTTCCAATAGCAAAGATGACACTAGTTATTAACAAGCATAATAATTGAGTTCACTGGGGAAATGTAAGGAAGATAAGGAAATTTACTGTTCATGGAATTTACAGTAAGACTGTGTTACTTACATAAGACTTGGAATTTAGTAGGGTGCTGGAATGAAGACCTTTATTTAAGTAATTGATATATACTTGGAGCTTGTATTAAGCAGGAAGGGAGATACCTTACTTGGAAAATAATTTTGAGGGAATGGATTTAAGATACCCAAAAGATACAGCATGAACAGTCAGTAAGGAATAAATAAAACTACCCATATGCCTTTGACAAATTGTGGCCTTTCTTCTGCATGTGTTGAATGTTATCCAGTGGTAAATAAAGAAGAAATTTGCTCTATGAAACCAAAAAATGGGGTTGTCTTTTTCTACCCCCTTCCTTCCTCCCTCATATTTATAAAATATTTATAGGCTTGCATCATTGACCATCTGCAGCATGAGCTGCGGTTCTACATTACCAATATTTGCAGCAACAAAACATTTCAGTGGGATAATTGTCTAATTGGCAGCATCCAACTGAGATAGAGTAAAGGACAGAACATAATGTACAGATGAATGCTTAACAACAATTAGTCCCAAGAGTGTAGCAAATGCTAGTTTTAAGTGGAATTTGTAGCTTTTGAAATAATGGATAGAAAATGTTGAAAAGGTGAAAAGGAATATAAAAGTGATTTTAAATGAAGACAGCAGAACTTTGAATCACTATTTTTGCAAATTACAGGATGATATACAGTTGATTATGTAATATCAACTCTTATTCGTAATTCCAGTGTGTTAGATTTAGTACTCTCAAATAAGACCATCTGAATACTTTCATACTTTTTTGATCTTTTTTTTACTACTGTATTACATGGCATATATTTAAAGATGTGTGTATTTCTAACACTAGCAGTTACTTTTTCTAGTTAGTGTTTTTAGTATGTAATTGATAGACCTTCTTTACACTCTAATTCAGAACTCATTAATTTTTTATTGTTCAAGAAACACTTAACTATAAAAGTGTCCTTTCTTCAAAGCAAAACGGTTGTTATTAGAGCCTGCTGGTCTTAGACTACTTGCAAAATATCAGATGGATGTTAATTGCACTTGACTCCTTATATGTTGAAGTGTATTTTGTGATGCCGTTGATGCTTCTTGGCTAGACCATAGTCTTTTTCCTAATAATCAAAAAATATGGAATGACAGCTTGCACATAGAAACAAACATGTCTAGCAGTGTTTTTCACATGACTGTCCAGCACTATTCCTTCTCAAGATCAAGAATTTCTTGATCGTGTAGTATTTTCTGTTATGTTCACAATAATTCTTACTTAATCCTTTGCCCTGTGTTCCACTGCAGTGTCACACACTTCTGTTTTCAATGCCATTGTTATCTCATTGCAGCATAGCAGTATTCACTGGAAATGGCTGGGATTTTTAGTGATTATAGATTAGAGCAGATTGCTTTTAGTAAAGCTAAGAAATAAGGTAGAGGTATAATTTTTCTTTTAAGATGTTGATTGTATGCACTATCATGTTTTGAAGTAATTAAATATTACTTTGTAAAAAGTCATAGCAGTCATATTGGAACTGTTGTCTGTGCTGTAAGGGTGACTTGGCCAGTTAGATTCCCATAAACATCTCAACCTAACTGGGCTGGTTTTGCATTAAAGTAGAACTCACATTTTTTTAATGAGTTCTGGGTTTAGTTTCTTTGTTCTGGGACCTTTTTTTTTTTGTAAGATATGATAGCAATAGATATTCTCAGATGTACTCAGGAAAATTAATGAATTCTTAATTTTGAAGATTAAGAAATAATAGAATTCACCTGAAACTTAAAATAAGCAGTAAGTGTAATTAAATTTGTCAAAATACATGTTTCATCTACAAGGAGTATTACATTTTGACCAAACTTAAATAAATTGTGCTCCTCTTGAAGTCATTTCTTTCTCTCAGTTAAATTCTTTTCATCTTTGACAAGGTAGTGGTGCTACTGCAATAGTGAAAAATGACTTAGTAATTTGCATTTCAGACTTACGTGTTTGAAAGTTTTCAACGTGTTGAGCACTAAAGGTCTCTCTCCTTTTTTTTTTTTCTAGCAAGACCTCATGACTTCTTTGATGCCCAAACGCTGGATGCTATAAGACATCGAGCCATCTGCTTTAACCTCTCAGCACATATAGAAAGTTTAGGAAAAGGCCACAGTGTTGTATTTCATAGTACTGTAAGTACATACATATTATGCATTGTTTGTTTACCTATGTGTCTAAGCAATCTCATACTGTATAAAGATTTCTGTTTTCCTTTTACTACTGTAGGCATTTAATCAGTTGTAAGTAATAGTGGGTATTTTACACTGTTGATTTCTCCATTTATATTAGTAAAATTAACTTCTTAAAATATCTAACAGCAAGTATGTACTACAGGAAATCTAGGTTTATGTTCTAAGTAAGAATGCAATTCAGATGTCATTTCCATAGTCTGGAGTGACAGTGCTAATTTATCACAAAGAGTATTTTGAGGGTATTTGCATAATTGAATGTTTAAAGATGATGAGCTGAAATTTGTGTTTATTCCTGTTTCTCAGTTTAAAATATATAATTCTGACCAAATACATTGTCGCCCCCCTGTTTTTCTTTTAATAAACTTACCACTAAAATGTCAGTGAATTGCTAGGAGGTGGCAAATAGCCACCTGGGGAACTGATCTTTAGTCCTTGTTCCGTATCCTAGTTTGTTGATTTCATTTGTGTTTGGCTAGGCTAGGCATCAGTATTCATTTAGAAAAGTTGAAAATGGGGAAAGTAGTACTGAATTGGGGTATAGGAATCAGAAGTTCAAAAAGCTATATAGCCACAGGTTTTCTTAACCAAATTGGGAGATACGGGCACATAAAAGGTAAGACTCAGATGAAGAAAAGAATTAAAAGATGGCACAAAATGAGAGGGGGGTGTTTTGTAATTTGGCAGACTGGTGCAAGATGAGCTGCAGTCCAAGGTGACTTCTGTGTCTCCAGCTATGGCTTAACCTTAACACATGATTCAAACTGTTGAACTGTCAGTCTCTTTCCATAAATGAAGGATGATTTTATATGCATGAAACATACTATTTTATATTCTACAAGGCTGATGATTGTTATAAATACCTGTGGCCTTTATAACCTGTTGGGTAAAAAAATTCTTCCTTGTATCTCATCTAAACTTCCCTTGGCACAACTTAGGACCATTTTCTTTTATTCTGTCACTTGTTAGTTTGCAAAACAGACCGGCCCCCACCTCTATATAACATACTTGCAGGTAGTTATAGAGTGATGAGATCTCCCATGAACCTTCTTTTCTCTGAGCTAAACAACCCTGGCTCTCTCAGCTGCTCCTAATAAGCCATGTGCTCTAGGCCCTTCACCAGCTGTGTTGCCCTTCTTTGGACATGCTGTAGTGCCTCACTTTACTTCTTGTAGTGAGGGGCCCAAAATCGAACACAATACTTGAGATGTGGACTCACCAGTGCCGAGTACAGGGGTAGAATCACTTCCTGGTCCTAGTGACCACACCATTTTTGATACAGGCCAGGATGTCGTTGGCCTTCTTGGCCACCTGGGCACACTGCTGGCTTGTATTTGGTTGGCTGTCAGTCAACACCCCAGGTCCCTCTCTGCCGAGAAGCTTTCCAGCCACACCTCCCCCAGCCTGTAGCACTGCTGGGGGTTATTTTAGCCAAAGTGTAGAACCTGGGATTTGGCCTTATTGAAATTCATACCCCTGTCCTTGTCCCATCAATCTAGTCTGTCTAGATCCCTCTCTAGGGCTTCCCTACCCTCGAGCAGATCAACACTTCCACCCAGCTTGGTGTCGTCCGCAAACTTAGCGAAGGTGCACTTGATCCCCCTCATCCAGGTCATCAGTAAAGATACTTAACAGAACTGCCCTAGTACTGAGCTTTGGGGAACACCACTCATGACCGGCCACCAACTGGATTTAACTCTATTTACTGCCATTCTTTGGGCCTGGCCATCCAGCCAGTTTTTTATCCACTGAAGTGTATGCCCATCCAAGCCATGAGCAGCCAGCTTCTCCCAGAGAATGCTGTGGGAGACGGTGCCAGAAACTTTAGCAAAGTCCAATATAGACACCATACACAGCCCTTCCCTCATCCACTAAGCAGGTAACCATGTTGTAGAAGGAGATCAGGTTAGTCTTTCTTTTCCTCCTCTTCCTTTTTTTTTTTTTCCTTTTCCTTCCTCATCTTGTTCTTTATAGATATGGAAAGTTGTACAATGCAGTCATCAATAAAGCCTTTTTGAAGAGCTGCTTTTTCCAAACAGAGTTCACCTTTGTATTAAGATTTTTTTTTTTTCTTCCTTCTTTTTTATTGAAGTAAAATTCTATGTACTTTGATTCTTTGGATTGTCAGATGGAAGAACTCAAGCACTTGAATTTAACCTATAAAGCAGATATTGCAATGACTTAAAAATGCAGCTTTTAGGTTACCCTATCCTCTGTCCCATCTCTATTTTTATTTTTTTCAAAATGGCTAGAATTAATTCTCTAAAATATTTGAATACTAAACTGTTCTTCACAATTTTTAGCTTTTTTTTAGACTTTTACTTCAGTGATCAGATGCATTGATACGAGTTACATGTGTTTCGAAATCTTAAAACTTTGAAACACAGTAAGAAAATAAGGTTGCATAACAATTTTGTAAGGTGAAATTTTTTTCTCTTTCCAGAAGAGGTCAGCAGAACTCCATTTCTGATTTGAGACAACTTTTGATGCACATTTCTTTCACCAAGATAAATACAAATTAAATTTTCCTTTTGTTTATGGGACAGAGCATGAAATTTAGATACCAGAGTAAAACCTTTTCCTCAAATAAAGCTGTATTGAGCATACATCTACTGGCTGAATTCTATTTTAAAATGAGGAATTTTAATAGCTTTTTTGAAGAGCCTAAGTCTATTTTAAATCTTCAAGCATTATTATGGTAGACATGATGGATTTCTTCCATTACAGTTGTAACTTTTTCAGATTGCTATTGTCAAAATAGCAAATTTTTTTTTTTCAGTTGCCTTTTTTTACAATGTATTTGCAGTTTTGCATTTGTCTGCATCATCGTTTTGTTTCTAACTCTAGCCTGCCAAGGGTACGGTAGAACTTTCATTGCACTAATTGTTATAAAAGTGGGTATTTTTTTCTGTCTTTTATAAAAACATTACATTTTATGATTTCAAAATACATATGGGGAAAGAGCAATGACATCTATAGGTGACAGATTTCTGTTGTCTCCTAACAGAAAGCTAAGATACTGATTAAATCTAGACAAGAATAGACTTCTTCCATATATGGAGAGAGGATGGGAATTGTTCAGGTTTTGAGTATTGATTATTTAGTGGGGACAAGAGAAGCCAATGATATGATGAAAAAGTCTTTAAAATTCACATTAGATACAAGACTGTCTGTGTGAAAGCATCCTGGCTTCATAGCTTTTGTGTACATATATACATATATAATTAGCTCTTTTGTTATGAAAAGTTGTTTGGGTTTTTTTCTGCTGCTAAAAGATACTTTCTCCTCCTGTTAAGCTTCTTTGTGTGTTTGAAAACTGGTTTAAGCCCTTAGTTTAGCACTGATTGCTTGGAAATGTTACTAGGGCTCTAAAATAAGAGAATGGTACTTGCAGTGGTATAATTCAGTCAGTACTTGAATTGCCCTGAATTTTGTATGCTGAATCTCCTTTACAAATTAGTCTTTAATTTTCTGAGTCTTTACAAATAGCTCTTTCAGTGTGCTGATGGTAAGGCAGCAAAGTCCTAAATTTTGTACTGCATATTCCTGAAAATGAGAAATTGTTAATGTCTAAGTTTGTACTTGTCTTTTAATTCTTCTGTTGGAGAATGCATGTGAAGATGATAGGTGGTTCTCACTGTAAATCCCTGTAGGAGCACTGCTGCTGGTCATGTGATAAAGGGACAGCAATCCCAGCTTTAACTAGTACTTAGCAGCAATATGCATCTGTGACTTGTGTGTTTTTATGGAGTTACGGGGTTTTTTTTTTAGTTCATTTTCTTCAAGTATTAGATAGGGTGAAGTTTGTGAAGATTAACTTCCTCCTTCTACTACAAGTGTAATTAGTTTACTGTGTCCAAATACTAACAATTTAAAATGTCACCTGTAAACTTCTCAGTATGTGATATCCGTGATACTTGCTTTACATGAGAGAACATAGGTGTCTCCTTAGAACATGAAGGTTAATTTCAGAATGAAGTGGACTTTACAAGAAAATGTATGGTTTCCAATGGGAAAGTTAATGAAAACTGAGTTACTTGCCCTGTAAAGTGAGCTTTGACTTGTCTTCATTTGGTTCCAGTCTCAGGCGTTCCAGTCTACAGCAAGGAAACTGAGTTTGCAAAAGAAGCAGATGGGGTTTGGGCAAAGGCTAAAACTTAAAATTGGAAGGGATTGGAAGAGTGCTTTCTAAATCTTTATGTAAGAAGAAGTCAGGTTTTTCATCCTTGCTCTGTATTTAGCAAAAGAATACATCATGTTGTGGGTATGGCTTGAGACTTATGAGGAAGAGTCTTAGCAATGTTTTGCATGCCTAAATTAAAGAACTGTAGAGTGGTTTTTGATACAAGAGTCAATTAAACTTTGTCTAATTGGCTAAGATTCCTAAGGAAGGTATCTTTACTGTCATGCACCTACAGTATCTCACTGACATCCTACTGCAGTTCTTGCAGGGAGTGTTCCTTTAGCTTATCTTGAATAGCCTGATATCAAAAGCAGACTTTCTCACTTTGCCTTCTAGTCCTATTCCCAGATGAATTGTGAATATATTACATGAGAGATCCCAAAACTAGGGCTAACTAATGGGATCCTCTGTCTTTTGAAAGAACTGCACTACTGTACTTCATTTATTGCTTCTCTCCTGTGAGCTAGTATCAGAAACAAGGACAAAGAAGTTCTTGTTTGTTTTCAGGGACCTTACCAGTGGAGTACCTCTGTTCTGCTTAAACTCTTACCATATGTTGACAGGTCTTTGACCTGTCATTGATTTGTCATTCATATATCAATAGTAGCAAGTATACTCTCTGCAGTGTTAAAAGGTCCCCGTTATGTTAAAAAAAAAAAAAGAAATCACTGTAAACCTGTGAATTCTTTCAAGTAGCCTTTGCCATTGCTTCATTCAGTACTTGGCTTAAGCATTGAAAGGGAATGAGCAGAGGTTACTTAAGATATACATATGTGTCCAGATGTCAAAGCACGTGTGAGAGAAATTTTTATGCTATGCTATAACTAAACCATAAGCTGTGTCAGTTTCTCACATTCTGTACATGTTTTGTGGAGCCACATAGGATAATTTGTAGAGGAATATATGTTCTTCAGAGCTTTTGGAGTAGCTGCTTAAAAATTTGAAGTATTTAAAAAGAAAGAAGACTACTGACAGGAATAGTTTTGTTTGGGTTTTGTTTGGTTTTGTTTTTCCAGAGGCCACTCAGTGGATAAATGTTAAAGGAAAATATTAAACCTTGCCAAGAATGGCTTGAGTAGTGATATGTAAATTCCACCTATATATACAATTAGTACAACTTTCAGAGAGTAAATGAGTTTGCCTTTTATGAGTGTTCAGGTGAACATGAAGAGCAACAGTTTTTCTGCAAAAAGTCTGCAGATTTGGTTTTAATTATTATTTATGTAATTATTATCAGGTAATAGCTAAAAGAAAAGAAGATTCTGGAAAAATAAAACTCTTACTTCATTGGACACCCGAGGACATGTGAGTATACTCCTAATGATACAGGATGTAAAGGGGGAAGGATTTACAGTGGGGTAAATGAACCGCCTGTCACTGACGTGTCTGTCAATGTTATGCCTTTAAATATATAAAGTTCCTATTTTTAAAAAGTGATTTAGAAGTTCAAAAAATACTAACCAATCTTCTAATTGATTTTCATTTGAGCTCTCAAGGATCTTTTAGATTCAGTGCTGCTTTGAAGTGATTGAGTGGGATGGTGATACAAAGCCTTAGCATAACAGAAATTTACTTTTGTGTTGGTGAAGTTTTGTAGTGTCCCAAATTAGTCGTGCGGAAGAGTGAACTTGGCATTGTGCATGACTTTAACTTTTATTTGCAGAGGTCTAGGGATACTGATAAGTTATCTACAGCAATGTCTGTCATTTTGGTGAAATATTAAGGAGTTGGTAGCTTTTGCTGCTCATTACAGCAATTGTATCCTGCAAGTTTCAACTTGCGAAAGAATAGCTAAAATATTATAGTAAGAAGGCTGGGGTTTTGCTCCCTTTTAGGACAGCTGATAATATTATATGTAACAGCATTCTGAATTTTTTATTAAAATATGACAGATAAAGACAGTTAATTGCATTTTAAGATAAAAAGCATTAAAAAAAGCATCTAACACTCTGGACATCTGAAAAGTAAATTAAGAAGACAAAATACCTTTGTTTATTTCTCCAATACAGTTGCATGAGATTATTTTTTTCTTGTGGAGATTAATGTAATATTAGAACCTCCGCAGTGGAGAAGACAAGTTGTCCAGTAATGTTAAGATATCCTTGAGAGAAGGTAGATATGGTTGATCAGGTCAAAGGAATAATGTGATTTATACTGATATTTCTTGCATCTTGGTTAGGTTAGGTAGAGGGTATATTTCCTGCAATGAGTAATGTAGTTTTGAATTATTGAGTATTCAGTAGATTAAATTTCATCTTGATTATTACCATCAAGAACAGTAAATGCAAGGTATTGTGGCTCATATTATCCATCTGTCTTAGCCAGTGAATGTCCTCACATTTTAGGAAAGTTGAACACAGTCATGATGACTACTTCGTTGTGCTGAGCTGTTCATCAGCCTTTCAGATGGAGCTTGTAATAACGATTGAACTTTTTCTATTCAGAGTCATCTTGAGAAACTCAAACTGCTCCAGGTTATCTGTGCATTAAGTATTTTTTTCAGGAAAAGTATTTTTTTCACCTTTCATGATCTGTATAAAACTTAAGTAGATAAATGGATTGTAGTTCTTCCTCCCCTTCTTTTTTATTCCACCTTCATCTGAAAAGGCAAGAGTATCATTGGAGAGGCTCCTTTTTCTACTGGAGCTAGAAGCTCTCTGTTTCATTTAATTTTTTGTCAGACTTAACCCAAAAACTGAATTTGAGCTACAACTAACTTTCATTGCTGAAAAAACAGAGGTTCAGTTTAATAATTTTGCAATAGTCTGCAAAATTGTGTATAGCATTGGTTAGAGCAAGGACAGTTTCATTTCGATAATCTTAAATGTTGGGTTTCTCTATTTGAAACTAGTTTCAAAATGGTAGAATTCTTCATTACAAACACTTTTTTTTGCCCAACTTGAAGTTAATTTCGATTTCATATTTTTAAAAAACAAAACAACAACAAAAAAAGACTCTGGGGGCTGAAAATAATTTCAGGATACTACTGGTTTTGGAGTTTTTTTGTTGTGGGTTTTGTTTTTTTTTTTTTTCTTTGGTTGTTCTTTTGTGTGTTTTGTGGTGGGTTTGGTTTGTTAGGGTTTTTTGGGATGTTTTTTTTGGTTGGGTTGTTTTTTGGTGGTGTGGTGTTTTGTTTTGGAAGCAAAAGGGATCATTTCTTTGTTCTGCATGACTTTGGTCAATGCTAACTTTTGGAAGGAGGCAGGATACCAGGTTTTCAGTAAGACACTGATGACATCTGCAAGCCCATCCTAAAAATATTACCTGAAAACTTCAGGAGGGCCTTAAAAAGCCAATGTGATTTTAGTAAAAGAAGCAATAATGCAATAAACCCCTATCAAGTAGGCCTGTTTCTTTTCAAATGATTAAAGTACAAATTGTCGATCAATTGTGTATGTTCTCTCCAGCCCTCTTCCACAAGTGGCACTGAAGTAACAATTCCCTTTAATGTGTAAAAAAACAAGTTTTATTCCATCTAGTAATGGGAACTGTTATGTAGCCAAAGTATTTTGTGGGGATTGCCTGGATTTTCTCAGAAGATAATAATTAATTTCAGCTAAGTTGGAGCATTTTGACATTGAAAGCTTTGAACATGGAGGAAGCAAATTAGTGTAACTCAAGCTCTGTGCCTGCAGTATATTTTGGCCTTTTTTTTTGACAGTGTTAACGAATTTTATGCCCAACATAAAGTACTTGGAATGATCTGGGTTTTTTTCTTGCTACCCATTTTCACGTGAAATTGTTAACATGAAGAATGTACTGCAATTATCACTGTATGTTTGGTTTAGTATTCTTCTGGAATATTCTAAATCCCGTTTAGTATCTTTTTCACACTGAGAACTTGAAAAGCTTTTTGAAGTATAACATGTAAAGATAGGCTGTCTTTTCCTCACTCCAGCCAAGATGCTTTTTTAAACAGTGAAATGTGAAAAATATTTTTTAAAAACTTAATATGTACTAGATTACCACATAATTTTATGGAAAGAAAAGCAGTTGATTGTTTTTTGAATGTTTTTATTTTATTTATTCATAGTCTGCCTGATGTGTGGGTTAATGAAAGTGAGCGACATCAGCTAAAAACTAAAGTAGTTCATTTATCAAAACTACCAAAAGATACTGCCTTGCTTCTGGACCCAAACATATACAGGTAACATCCTAATTTTGGAACTTTCTTTAGTTAAATATAGTCTTAAACCTCACTTAACTTTTTGACGTTGGAAAATCTGGATTATTAATTCATTATACACCAGACCAGGGAGCCTTGATCCTGTCAGCGTCCAGAAGTTAAGTGCTGAGGTCTTAAGTTGTTTCAGAATTACTTAACTTCTTGAACTGAACTCTAGTTACCGAGCAACAGGGAATGTGTGTATTTACCAAGTGTATTTTACTTTTTTGTGCTTGGTGTACAGAAATTCTAGTAAAGGAGGTACATACAGTGGAATCCTGAAAGATCACTTCTGTTAAGATCACATACTGGTTTGTATACCAATTTTTTTAAAGTCCAAATTTATCTTTACATATTTTATATTCAACTGTAATACATGCGGTATTACCTTGAAATCTGTACTT
Source organism: Chloroceryle amazona (assembly GCA_027560015.1). Lineage (NCBI taxonomy): Eukaryota > Metazoa > Chordata > Aves > Coraciiformes > Cerylidae > Chloroceryle > Chloroceryle amazona. Next base: position 43,978 of record JANHFX010026213.1, read on the forward strand.
GTATACAAGTACTGTTATTTTTTAATACAAGATTCTTTGGAGGGGGACAGGATGGGACAGTACATGTTACTTGTCTGTAAGCTGAATTCACATTTGTGGTTTTTAGGACTTCAGATTGGCTTCTGATCCATCTTGTTTCTAATAATTTCCAGATCCCCAACCCCCCTCCCTCCCCCTTAGTGTGCTCACATAATTGTCAGTACCCACAGTTCTGTCTGTACAGTTTATAAAGGTCATCTGAAATGCTTAATTCACTCTTAAGTTTTTTGAACATCCAAAGATACACATTTATGGGCTTATATTGAAACTGTGAAAATGGGGAGGGAGGGGGTTGACGGACGGACAGGACACAACCAAGCATCTTTTTTCTGCCATAACAGAAGTTCAGTGTTCCTCTGATAGATTCTTAACATCCAGTGTCCTAGTGGCTAAAGAAGTAATTAGAACACTAACCTGAGGTCTTGATATTCAATAAGCCTTTCAGTTCACCTTTAATATTCAGTGTATTTCTCTAATGAAATTAATGAAAACTTGGTTTACAATATAAAAATAAATCCTACTATATCTCCATTCTTTGTAAATGCAAGTATGTAAAATGCTTGCTTCAGTATATGAATTACTGATGTTAACAGTAAATCATAAAAATGTTATGAGGAAACTGGATTGTGTTTTAAAACTGCTTACGTTTTATAATGTACTTTAGGTGTTAATCATCTTAATATCGATTACCTTTGAAGAACTTGATAGAGTAGTTTGATTTGAAAGGGACAATGTAATTTTTTAAAATAAAAATGTGTTGATCTTTGAGCTTAAGTCTTTGGGAGAAAAATGAGCAACCCTTTCTATCTTTACTAAATAAAATTAAGGTCTCTCTACATAATATTGTACTAGATTTTTAGCTGTATAAGATCAGCATGTGATTAGAGAGCTTTGGGACCAACTGTTCCAAAGAGATTAAATAAATAAAGTTGAAGATCAAAACTTTGCAAGGGAAAAAAAGTGGTGGAGGGAATTCAGTAACAGCTCTTAATGTCGGACTAAAATGATGACTCCAATAGAAAGTTTAAAATAATTATCTGAAATGTATGCTTGTATGGGCTCATCTAAAATGGCTTTCATTTCTAATTAAAGTCATGATTTCATAGTATACTCTGACTCAAATTTGCATCTCAGGGTTTTTATGTAAAAACTGTACCATCTTCTTTTACAGAACAATGCCCCAGAAGAGGTTGAAGAGGTAAAAACAGAGCAAGTGGGGACACCTGCAGTCTTAGTCACTGACAATGGATTTAGAAATAAAGTTGCACATTAGTCAAATCCCATCTTTTTTTTTTTTCTTTCTTCTTAGGTAAATATTTATGCTTAGTGTAAACATTCTGTGAATGAAGTTGATGCTTCCGTGGAATATATTAATATATTACTGTATATCCACATTTTCATGGAATGGTACAGTGGGAGACTGAGCAAACACTCTTCTGGCAACTTAGTGGAACAACTAAAAGGCTTTGCATGCTTGCTTCTTTAAGCTGCTTTTTTTCTTTAGTGAATACAGTAGTTTATATTTGATGAAAAGAAAAAGTAACCATCATCATTTACTCACAATTCCCAGGAGAACTGTTAACAAGCTATTAGGATTCTTGTCAATGTTAACTAAATAACACATGCCAGACAATAAGACCGCTACCAAGGGATTACCCTGTTGCCCTTTGAGTACGGTGGATAGTCATCATTTGTCATTTGTAATCTTGCGTCCTTTTGCAGAACCCTGAAATATGTTGGATTCTAATGTTTAAACAAATGTTGATGGAATGCTTGTCTTTTCCAGTCAACTATGAATACATATAGTACGGTTTAAAGATGTTAAGAGTGTTGCAGTATGTCTGACCCCCTTTTCAGGAGTAGTGTAGTATGTTAATGAGATCTGCTTTTATGTGATCTGTATCGATGGTTTTTGAAAAACCTCTACTTAAGCAGTTAGTGTTATTGGTGTTTTATTTCACGTTTTTGACCCTTTAGGATCCCCATTTACTTGTAAAGTATACTTTTTTTATTTGGCCTAATGTTTTCTAGATGTAAAGAAAATGGTATTTTTAAAAAAAAAAATAATCTAGAAATTCAATCCTTTATGCACCAAAGTTGGCTTTGAAGAGGAAAGTAAAATCATTTTCTTGCTTAATAAGCAAGAAGCCATGGATTTTTTTTTTTAACTGACAAATGGAGATGTGTCTAACCTGTTAGTCTTTGTATGGAGACAAAAATGTTGCATATAGATAATAGGACATTGCTTGTAAATATTTCAGCAGATTTGTAATATATTTTTATATTATGAAATGTACTGTAGATGTTTTTCTAGAGGCATGAAAGTTAAAATGTATATATTACGGTAGAAATAATATTGAAGGATATTGTAATTCACTAGTGCTGCCAGAAGAATTGTTTAAAAAAAAAAGCACCTTCCTTAACAATAAAAAACCCCTTCTTTTACATACCTGAGGGACTATATACTACTGTTAATATCTGTTGTAAAAACAAAAATACATTGAACATCCTTCCCAGAAATCTTAGAGGGATGAATAGTACCCATAATTAATTCATGGCACTCCTTTCTAATAGTGAACGTGAAATTAGTTTTTTCCTTACTATTGGAAGGAACTAATATGTAAAATTTGTATGGATATATGCAGTCAAACTGCAGAGTTAGTCCTCCTTATTGGGGAGGAATTTACTACAGTGAAACTAATAACCAGCAGTTTTTACACTAAATTTTTATTAAATAGAATAAAACTTAAAGTAACCCTTTGGTTGCAGAAGTGAGCATATCCTACTATAATACAAATGCATTCTGCATTGGTACTGACACGAGAGTCTTGCTTAGCTCCAGTGGGTTAAAAATGTTACTTATATACACATAAAAAAAAATTCTTATCAAACGAAATGAAGTGCGGATTAAAAGCACCACTAATATAAGATGTTCTGGAATGGTTGTTTAATAAGGGTATTCATAAAATCTGTAGTGATGTGGTTTTATTTTTGAAAAAATGCAGTGTTTTGGGTTTTTTTTTTTGCTTGAGCACTTCACCTACTGCTTTTTATGTACCTATAAAGTAATCTGTAATCTTCATTTCTTTTTTGAATTTGTTATAAAATTGCCAAATAGAGGTGTTTCAGATATAGTTTGTATTTGTATTTTTTTAATTTTATTGCTTCATGAGTTTCTTGTAAGTCATTTACAATTGACAGATGATTGTAGACCTTGCCTGAGTATTTTTTCTAATAAAACAAAGCAAACAAACCTCATTAGCTTCAACATTTTAAGACTTAAATGAAGTTTTCGAAGATAAATTTTAAAATGTCACTACCTCTATTTTTTCTAAGTAGTAAAAAAATGGGGAATTTGTAGATTCAAGTTGTATTGTTCATATAAAGTGTGACTTTCTTTTCTTGGGTTTGAGAAAAGTATTATCCTATATTCACATGGTACACAGCTTCTGCCTTGGAAGGAGAACTCAGTTTAAATTCAAAACATCTGTGAACAAATTAATTCATTGGAATTAATTAAACTGTAGTCAATAGTAAGCGAACTTTTGGCTGTTGTTTACACTGTAGTTATCAAGGTGAATTACTAAAACTATTTGCTTGAAAGTTGCTTATATTCTACAAATTATGTACTTGGTGTTTTGTTTCACATGACAGTCGTGTCTCTAAAGTTTTACTAAAGTAGTTCATGTGTCCCTGGATCAATCTCAATTTTGTTTAGATTCTTCCATCTCAAAACATGCTATGATCCCAGAAATTTCTGTCCTTGATGGTTTTCAAGGTCCAGACAGCCCTGAGCACCCTTCTCTAGATTCAGTGTTGGACCTTCTCTTGGAGGTCCCTCCCAACACGAATTCTGTGTTTCTGGGATTCAGAGCTAAGTTGACTTTCTCTTCCAGCCCACATTCTCAGGAAGACATCAGCTGTGTTTAGGTCACATTAGCGAGCTCTTTATATGTTTATAGACCATGGCTAGAGTTGGAGCTGATTGAATTAAAAACTCATCAGTTGTGGCAGTAACTTGGATCTACATCTTATTTTGGCCTACTACATGCATGCTTGAACTACACTGGTGCCATTGTCTTAAGGTAGATGCTGATGCTTGAGGGTGTGGGGTGGAATGTTTTGCTGTCACCTTTGCTTTCAGGTGACAGTAGCAAGGGTTTTTAGAAATTTTACTTCTGGGACACCTTTAAAGAGGAAGTGCTGAATCAAGATCCTTGAAAGTCATGGTTTTCAGGAGTTGCAGTGCACCCAAATATCTGCCTAAATTCACTATTCCTTTTAGAATGTGTTGGCTTGAATTTTAGTTTTCTAAAGCTGAATAACAGCATTTTTGAGTGAAGAGTGCTGTTGTGGGAATGAAGAACATATCTCCCTTTTGCTTAAGTGGATGGAAACTCTTGTCTGGCAAGACTACCTGGTATTTGGTTATAGCATGCAGCTGATGGTTTAATGCTACATCTTATTCTGTTAAAGCACTTGAATAGATGGAGCAAAACCACATTAGTTCCTTTCTAATAATTATATTGTATATAAGTTTTGTCTGATGTTAGTGTGTTTTTCTTGACTGTATTCCATTAAGTAATTATATCATTAGTTTCCCATTTAAATTACATATTAAGTCTGGACTAGCTTCCTTTGAGAACTAATAGGTTAATTATGTTTAAATATGCATTGTTTTTTCTAATAGGAATTGAAGCACTTCATTTCTGTTCCTTTCAGCTTTTCAGTGCAACATGTGAATTGGTTATGGTGGAAAACCATTGCTATTTAATACTTCAGTCTGAAGTTGACGATATATCCTCACTTCATGCTTTTAAACTTTCATATGAACCTATTGTGTTTCTCTTGCCACGTTAATGTACGACAAGTACAACAAGAAAAGAAACCACCTCATCAGGAAAGCTGACTTTAAAAAAAGGAGCTGAATCTGTGATTTCTTTGAGACATTTTCTATAGTTAAGTAGACATTCTGTGAGTGGTTCCTATATGCACATGGCTGTGAAAGTAAAATAAACGGTCGGATCTCTAAAACTATATTCTAAACAAAACATTCCAGCAGCAGGAGATGGTCTTAACATCACATGGATTTTCTTAGTAAAAATGCCCTTGGATCTATTAGTTATCATGGAGCTTACTTATTCTAAACAAAGACTACTCTGGTAAACTATATTATTCCAACTTTTAATAAAAAAACCATGAATTACATATTTTTGGAGGGGGGGAAAGCCCCACGTGTGCTATTTTCAGCAATGTGTTGGGGAAAATATTTTCAGTAGAAAAAGGTCCATTTGCTCATGCCTTTTCAAAAACTTTCTAAAATTTTATGCTTGCAATTTTATAAACCACATTGAGACTAAAAGAATGAATACACCATTAATACAGCTGTGCTCTCCTAGTGCTTACAATGGGAAGGATCAGGTATAAATACTAGAGGTAACTAAGTATATTTAGAGAAGAATTATTACAGCTTCACTATTGTAATCTTTGTTATAACACTTTTTTGTACGTAGGATGAACTGAAATCTGACCAACAATAAAACCTTATACTCATCAAAGGTTAAGATTGCATACTGAAAGTGGGCTGTTGTTTGACAGCCAGTTACAGGTAAATTCAACTCTTGCGGTTATTTGTGAAGATTAATACACTGTGATTTATGGTACATTATTTGTTTTTACTAATTCTAACAATGGCCATTTTCATTTGTTTAAATCCTCCTTGGTAGTAAGTAGAGTAACAAAGAATAAATAATGCAGTAAATCTGTTTGCCTCATCCCAGGTGAAAGAAAAATGTTGATCAGCATACCCTTGGGTTGACTCGCATAGATTTGAGTGCTGCTCAAAAGTTTTGTCAAATATTAATATCCTTTTATCTTAGTATTTTGCTTGTGTTTGTAATCTTGGTGGAGGATGTAAGATCTCATGTATTTACTGTGGAGAACTCCCTCTGATTTGAGGCAGTCAGTAGTCTTCCTAATTAACAAAGGAAAGTAAGAAAATATAGTCAGCAATGCCTTGTTTGGTAAGGTGGTTTGGTTTTGTTGGTTGGTGGTTGGCTGCTTGGGTTGGTTGGTTTGTTTTTACTGCAAAGTGTATAATTGCATTGTATTGAAGGACAATGTTTACTAATGGGAGATAGGTGAATCTAAATGGCAATGTTCCTCCTGTAATACTTGCTTAGGAGAACAGCTGCTTTCAACAGTAGCCATTAAAAGGCACAAAATGCTTCACCCTAAGGTCCAAAGGGACATACAGAACACTTAAATAATAGTATCACACAACAACTTTGCAGTCAAAAGCTAATTCTGTAATAGCACTAGTCAATTTGGGCAGTGGCATTAAATATCATCTCCTTAGTCTGAATGTTGTTGCTCAGTCATGTCTTTTGGCTTGTTCTGTCCGAGCTCACACAGTTCAGTCATATTTGTACAGGCATATGGAGTCTGAACAATGCCTCGTTGACTTCAGAAGGACTTTGTTACGGATGTTTGACTTGTCTGCCTCTGTTCAAATCTGTTGTCTGAAACAGATTGTGAAATCAGGAGGAATGGAACATGATGTTGCTTATGATTCATTTAAGCCAAAATGCTCAACATGAGCCACTTAAATGTGTCTAGACGATGAAATATATGTTTAGATTTACATAATTTCAAGGCAAAAAAAATTAGTAAATATGTTGTTTTGGGAGCAAAGAGTTGGACTGTGAGTTTAAAGACTGCCCTTAAGCAATAAAGGCATTTTAAACAGCTTTAATTTTAAACACTTTGCAGCTTTTACTTTCTAATGAAAATGCAGCAGGAGCTTGGACCCTGCTCGCTGTTTCTTTCTTCATATCATAAATATTCTCTCCTAGAGCATGGAATATATGTCAGTTATACTTAAAACAGTGTTTATTGCACATCAGATGTGTGCATACAGCAACTGGAGCTGAAAGCCAAAGTATTTAATTAGTAGTTGCCTGCAGCTGGATTCTTTCTTTTTAAACAAGTGGAGAGGTGGGGAAACATAACAGGATGTCAAGAGACGTTCTGCTGACAGTGAGCAAGTTCATGTGTAATTACTTACTAAAAATGTTGCTTCGCTGCCATACTCGGAGCCATGATGTGATACTGCTGCCTTTTGATTGTGCTGTGCAGGCATCTGCGAATCTCATGTCCTTGCTGACCAGATTCATGTGCTGCCTCATTCAAATAGCATTTGATTGGGTTGTATAGCCTTAAGAAAGGAGGATAATAGATATGAAGATGTTTTTTGTTTTTTGGTTTGTTTGGTTTTGGTTGGTTTTTTTTTGTTTGGTTGGTTTTGTTTGTTTTTTGTTTGTTTGTTTGCTAATCTGGTGCTCATCCCTTAGTTTCATTGTAGCCGTTTCCTTTACAGTTTTTGAGAGTTTGCCATTGATTTAAAGGCTGAGGATTTGTTACAGTCACATCTCAAGAGTCTGGAAATACCTTTCATGGTTCAAACTGTCTGGATTTGCTTACACATTATATACAGTGTCTCTCAGGTTGTGACATAGGCCATATAGGACAAATCTATGATGGCAGTAATTTTTTTTTGCATGTTTGTCTTCTCATTGACTAGTTGGTAATAGCTTTTAAAATGAACAGATGAGGAAAGAAGTTGAATGTATGCTGTAGAAAAATTTCAAAAAGCTGATTTTGGAGTGAAAGGTGACCTCTTAAACTGCATTTGTTTTGGTTCAGAAGTGCATTATTGTGGAGGAAGAAGTGCAAACCAAAAGCTTTATCTTCACTAATGCCTCAGCTGGGTAATTTACAACTCTGTACAAACTGCACTTTGTGTTTTCTGATGTATTTATCTCCTTGGAGTCCTCTTTGCTGCTTTTTTTTCTTTTTTAATCTTAGCTAATATTTTCAGGATTTTTTTAATCTTACAAGGTATTTTATAATTTAGTAGCCATTACATACATTCTAATGTGAGCTTTTTCAGATACAAAGGTATTTTAAGCTGGAAGATAGTAAATAGATGATAAGACAAGCAGCCACATGCATGCTGTTTATGGAAAGTACAAATTACATTCCTGTCCTACCCTACTGTTCCCCCAGATGCTAGGATCCCAAACCCCATAGTATTAATTTCCATTGTATGTGCATTTTAGGTATAAATTTAATTTCATAGCAATCTGTGGCCAAAAGGTGGCAGCAATCTACCACCCTATGGCAGTGTCTGAATGTAGCACTTGGTACTGATACTACTTGTTTAGTTGCTTTTCTAAACCAGTCCCCATATGTGCAGTTTGTGGCCTTTGTTGATACAGGATGTAAGCATATACGATTGTTTTAACAGCTCTCCTACCTATCATAGAATGCATGGTTGGTCTGCATCTCAGATATTGCAGAGGACAGCAGAAGCTGCCTTCTCTTTCATAAAACTGGCTAATAAAAGTGAAAATGTTTTATTATACAAGTACTGAAAAGATTGAACGTTATAAAATTCTGTAAAATGTGGCTGGGTAATTATGGTACTTGGTCACTTTCTTCTCTAATTACCTTTGCCAGCAATGCCCAAGATTTGCACTTTTGACCACCTGATTATTTTCCTATAGGCAAGGTATGTTTATGGAATGCTGTATTTATTGTCGAAGTAAATTGCATATCAGACTTGTTGAAGTAGTCAAATAGGTGTCATTGTCTCTGTGTATCCTATGTCCCTTCCCATCATCCTGTCCCCCCCATTTCAGCATGTATTTAAAAAAATAAAACCACAAACCAACTTGTAAGTTCCCATCATTTGCAAAACCTCTGAGATTAGTATTCCCTTTAGGAGACTAGATAAAAATGCTGCTAAAATTGGGATCAGAAATTCCTTTGCATCTTGAGCTTGAGTAGCCCTTTCAGAGGCAAAATTAAATTTTTGTCTGTATAATGAGAAGCCATGTACAAGGAGGACTAAAGCAAACTTCCTAAACTCAGAGCTGCAGTTGCCCTCAGAATTGTCCAGTAGCAGCATTGAAATGATGGCGGCAAGATGTACCAAGCCTCCCTCTGTATTGGTACTTATAGAACTTCTCTGAAGGAAACCCTTTTCCCAAAAAGTCTTAATTTGCTTTCTACTGTATTTCTTCAGTGGCATGAAATCTCTCTGGCTTTTGATGGTCCAAAACTTTGCTATACTTCTCCTATTCTAAAGGAATTGCCTATATAACCTTTATCCTCTAGTAACTGAATGATGATGCAGCCTAGTTGTGTTTCCAGTAAGAAAGTGAATTACTTTGCATTTTTCCAAGAGTGGTGTTAAGATAATGCAGATGCAGTAGACACAGGGCCGATAACGTACAGTGTCTTTCCTGCTTATGCTGAAAGCCTGAAATTTTAGCTGGCGTCTCAGAAACTATGCTGCATGGCCAGAGGTGGAAGAATACAGCAGCAGATGGGTTGTGCTCCACACCTAGCTCAGGAATTGTAGAACCTTGAACATTATCTCGTACCAAATCTGTTGGTTGCAGTTCTCTAGAAAGTAAGCAGGTTCTCCTCACCCTCACTGTAGCTTTCTAGGGATTCTGATAACATCATTAGCACGCTTCTGCTGTGCTGTACTCACGGTTATAGTCTCGGGCTCTCTGCAATCTCAGGAAGAGATCAGTACATTGTGTACATTTGGTTCATACTTCCCAGTTTCTAGTCATAGTGATCAAGGCTAAAAATATGCGAGTAGATAATGGCAGGTAAGTCTGACACAAAGGGGGTCTGCTGACCCAGTGTATTGGGTTTGACTGAGCTGGAGTTAATTTTCCCCATAGCAGCCCTCCCAGTGCTGTGCTTTGCATTGAGAACTGGAAAGGTGCTGGTAACAGCCCTGTGTTGTGGCTGCTGCTGCTGGGCAGGGCTCGCACAGCACCAAGGCTGGTTTCCAACATTCCCCCTAGTGGGATGGGGTGGACAAGATCTTGGGAGGG
>JANHFX010026213.1:59983-109653 GCA_027560015.1 Chloroceryle amazona
CACTTCTGAGACCTCAGCTGTTATCAGAGGCTTGGTGTCTTCAGTGCTGGAACCTAAATTCTGGTGGGTATTATCCTGCTGTACTCTCTCCCCAGGATTCACTGACTTCCAAAAATACCTTCCCAAAGGCCTCCTGTGCAGTGTCTCTTCAGCATTTTAGTTAAGACTATATATGTCATGATATGAATAAATTTTAGGAAAATCAATGAGAAAATTATAGTAAAAAATGCACACTGCAGGAGGGTCGGCTGTGCTACAATGGAAAATAAAATCATGCATGCTTGACTTTCACATTTCTTATTTATTTATTAGAGGTTTGAGATTTTTTTGTGGTTTTGATTTTTTTTTTAATTGATATCTATTTTTTAAGACTATAATGTAGTGCAAGCATTTTAGATACTCCTGGTGCTGTTAGGACGGGTCTGTTTCAAAGTATGATAAAATTAAAGGTAAGTGGAACATGTGTTTCCAGAAATGGTATTCAATGGCTGCTTAATTTGTTATGAAGTCTTTTACATGAAAGCCTCATTTACTTAAGTTTTATTTTCTTTATCTGTCTGCTTAGTTGCTTTATTAGGGCTGCAAGATGCAATTGTATGCCTCTTGCAGGACTGCTCACCCCCATCCTAGGTATAACACTTACTGCTTAGAGTCTATGTTTTCCCTGATTTCTCTATTTTCAGTGCTAAAGTGCAAAGCCATTCTTCTATGAGGAGGAGCAAGATTAACGATTTCAAATTAAGGGGATGATGTGATGTTTTCAATAGAAAATGCATAATTTTTCTGGTGGAGTATCAAAAGTTAGAATTTTATGGGGTTTTTTTGAGGGTAAATGAACCCCATCTCAAAGAGCATGGAAGGAAAGTCTTGATCTTACCAGTAAAATTTGTGTAACAGACTTGCCAAGCAACAAAATGCTGTGTGGCTCCTTTAATGTGGTACGAGTGAAAATGGCTAATTGGTGGTCTTGTGGTATTTATTCTCACTCATGTGAGTGTTCATGTAAGAGATAAGTTGTATGGAACCCTGAGAGCTGTTGTTATAAGTCCTGCTTTCTTTGAAAATGCAAGCTCTCAACATTAAATCTGTCTTCATATTTCATCTGAATGAACTTAATCTCCCTTGTGCAAAGCACTGAGATCCAGTCCTGGTTTACAGTGTTGCAAACGATGTTTAGCTCTACACTGTAGTAGTGGGACATGAGCCTGTAGCCCTACGATGTTAAATGTGTTCCAGTTAAGCTTTGTAATTAGAACTAGAAGGACATTATTGGGTTTGTTCCTAAAATGATGTATGATTTCTGCTTCTTTTTTAATGTGTTCCCAGTTACAGATGAGACATCAGTGGAGAAATTAATGTTTATGGTTCTTTGGTTACGTTCCAAGCTTTGGGAACAAGGTGTGGTATAATTTCCAGCAAAAATTGCATGCAATATGGCTGCAATCTCTTTGGGTGTGAATGTTTGTCAGTATGTGTCTTGGGAGTGCTTTGACTTTGTGCTGTCATATTGCAGTTGTAGGTTATTCTAGGAATAATTTCAAGACTTCAGAATTATAGAATCATTTAGGTTGGAAAAGACCTTTAAGATCATTGAGTCCAACTGTTACCCAGCCCTACCAAACCCACCACTAAACCATGTCACTAAGCACTCCTTGTTCAAATAATGGTGATGTACAACTCTGTACAACTAGCTGAAAGGAGGTTTTAATGAGGTCGGGATCAGTCTATTCTCACAGGTAACAAGTGATAAGACAAGAGGAAATGGCCTCAAGTTGCAGCAGAGGATGTTTAGGCTGGACATTAGGACAAATTTCCTCACTGAAAGGGTTCTTAAGCAGTGGAACAGGCTGCCCAAGGAGGTGGTAGAGTCACCATTCCTGGAGGTATTTAAAAGACGTGTGGCTGAGGTGCACAGGACATGGTTCAGTGGTGGGACTGGCAGTGTTAGGTTACCAGTTGGACTCAATGACCTTGAAGGCCTTTTCCAACCTAAATGATTATATGAAATGTGAAAGTGCTGCCTGCAGCCTGAGGATAAGGTAAAAGGATAAGGTAAAAGAACAGAATCACCACAGCTTTTGGCACTTCCCCTCAGCAACAGCCATTTTTCTGGAAAGTGTGTGTCAGCAGAAAAAAAAAAAGGGGGGTCTCATGAAATTTCATCTTTCTTTTACAGAGGATACCAGGTGTTTGACACTTGGCAAATCTGGAGTAATTGAGGTTCTGTACTGGGGGGCGGGAGACTGTCCCAGCCAATATTATTGTAGACTTGGATGCTTCAAAAAATAGGGGGGGGGGTGGGAAGTGCCAAAATGAATCAAAAAGCACTGGAGGATGGAGTGCCCAAAGCAAGTTTAATTTTAAAAGGTTTTTTTCATTCAGCACCCTCCTTCTTGCATGTTTAACTTGCTTTACTTTTGCTTATATTCTGTTTCTTTTTCCTATCTTTTTGGGAACTATATTCAGTTTTCACAAGCATGATTTAGTGTTTTCCACTGTCATAAAAGAAAGACTGGTTTACGAACTGGACCACCCAAGCATGGACTGTTATGTCAAATAGGATGGTGTGGGAGGTCTGGGTTCGCTGCTTTTATTTATTTATTTATAGGTCTGGAGGTGAGTATAGTTCCCAGGAGTTTGCCAGGGCTCTGTGGAATGGGGAATTTATTTCAGTTTACCTCCAGCTAATGGATGCAAGCCTAAGAGCTTCAGTTGCTTTTGATCCAACTGTGACTCCAGTTGTTTTTCTTTCAGTCTAGGAATTTTTTTAAAGCAGCTCTATGACAATGGTACCTCTGTTTCAGTCTAAAAAGACATGCCAATAATTCCATTCTTCAGATGCACAAAAAAGGCTTTTCAAGAGAAAGAGTTACTCGAGTAGAAGTCAGTGTGGATCTTCCTGGTAGGTGTGCAGGAGCCCCAACTGCATTGGTATTTGTAGGCTTCTGAATGCAGATGTCCTGTAGAGCACATCTCCCTGTGCTTCTCTTCAGGATCTGTGACCTTTATGGAGTTGGATCTTAGTGTTCTTGACAACAAGATGGAAGCTGCAGAGTCTCACATCTGCTTCTGTTTGCTTCATCCTCAAATTTCTTATGAATTTTGTTTTGGTTTGTTTTTTTTTCTAAACTTCAGGTGCTCCAAGAGAAAACGGAGGGGAGCAAAGAATGAGGTACTGCATATACCAGTAATTGGTAGGATGGATGTAAATTCACTCAGCTTGAACTCTGTTCATTGTGCAAAGGTTGTCATAACCTTAGACACAGGACACCCCTCCTGTCTCCGAAAAGGAAACATCCATGACAAGCAGTCAGTCTGATTAGTTATTAAACTGCACCCAAAAGTTGTTCTGTAAGGCTCAAGCTAATGTCTGGTAGCAATCAAATTCCACCAAGACTCATACAAGATCAAATGAGAACTTCAACCACATAATTATATTCTCCTATGCACCACCTCCTAGGCTAACCAGCAGTTTGTACACTAGCGCTCCACTGGAAAAAAAAGGGGTCTTGTATTCCTGTTTGTGCTGCTACAGGCAAATATTTATAAAAAATGCTAAAGTGAATAATGACTCCAACTATGGCTACAGCTGTCATCTGGTGAGCAATCATCTACCTATATTTAGGTATATGGTTTGATTTCAAACTATAGGATATTTGCACAGAACTGGCAGAGATGATGCAGATCCTATGGGAGACCTTGCTCCTTCTGTAGCAATAGCTACGAACCAGGTGGGTCATGCTATAGTGCATAGAATTTCATGAGACATCAGTTTTGTCACCTAAAATACTCCCCTGATAACATCTTGTGTTAAAAGGAAACAATACAGCTGAAGATGGAGAAATCTTCTAGGGACAAAGATCATACTAGTCTGATATATGAGATGCTTCCATCATTGAACAATTTGAGGGCAGTACTGAAATTGCTTCCTCTGTGCTGTCAGGTATGTTGAGCAGCTCTGTGAAACTGAGCAATCTGCACTGCCAGATCAGATAATATATCTAGAATATTGCACCTCCCATCTCCACTTACCTGTGCAAGGTTCCCCTCATGCTGTGACTTGTGTGACCTGTGACTTGCAGTGGGATTTGTGCTGACTTCTCACTGAAGGAAGGATAAGTTACCTTATAGTAAACTGTGACAGTTTGAAATGCTTCTGCTGTGGAGCCTAGAACCCGCCTCTGCTCTTGGATTTCTGGAAGAGTCATGTTGCACCCTTGATGTTGCTCATGGGAGGAGGAGACAGAGTGGGACATGTCTTTGCCACACGATGGACCAAAGTTTTCAACAGATTCTGAGCTTCCCTTATGAGAAGGCCAAGCATTGGTGGTGAGATCTACACCAACTGGCCACTCAGTGTTATTCCTGATAAGCTAAGTGACCTGTCTTTACTCTGCAAACACTTTGAGCATCATGTGTGCTTTGATTTCAGAGTACTGGAGTTCAGAGACAAGAGTATCTTTTATGGGGTCTCTGGGATTTACTGACATTGTTGCAACTGGCTTGCAAAGCTGCTATTAACCTATTTCTCAGATCTTTCTGGGATTGCTATCTTAGCATTAAGCAAAGACACCAGCTGAGTGAGAAATTAACAACACCTGAACATACACAGAAGGCAGGAAAATGATGAAATGGAAGAAAATGTCCAGGACCCGATCCTTCTTAGTCTAGGATGTATGCCCATTTCAATAGGGGTCTTGTTTTGGTGAGTGAGGTGCTTGCAGGGTCAAGTCAAGTTCCCTAAGAGCATGTGAAAAACTTTGAAGAGGCCCTCGTTTAAAATGTTCAGTTCCAGAATAGCAACGTGTTGTGCGATCGTACTCCAGCCACTGAAGCAAGTTATCGTACAAGGGAAAAACTGCCATCAGCACTTAGGGCAAGTACCCAGGCCTACAGTGTGTGAGGCAGAACAAACAACCACTTTTTCCAGGCAAAACATGTCGGTTAATTTAAACTTTTTTTTTTTTAATAAACTATCCCTTCAAATAATCTTCTATGCAGGAGCTCTGAGCAGCAATATTGGCTGCTATACAGCTCACAAGCCATAACATAAAGCAATGTGTTCACTGCAGCTTGGGGAGCAATGAAGGTGGTAAGTAGAAAGCTCTGGTAAGACTATGGAAACACTGTGGCTGGCTAGTGGTCCTACCACAGCACTGTTATCACCTGGTCGATGCCACAGGCTGGGTGATGTTATCAGCACTTGCCTCAGGGTGCTGAGCAAGGAGATGCCTTCTGGCCATGACTCAGCCCTGATAGCACACTACTGTTTTCAACTGCTGGAGTCTGACCCACATCAACAGTGCTTGCTTCCACTCTGTCTCCAGGGTCCCAAATACATAAACCCTTTAAGGGCTGATTTGTTAAGGTCCTGAGAGCTCTGGCCTAATTCTTCTCTGCTCTTTTGGGAATTGTAGAGTTACTAGAAATTTTGGAGAAGAGCTGCTTTTCTCTTGACAAACCAGTGTTCAGAAAGATTAGTTTTATCAGTGGTGTTAACTCTGTTTCCAAGCAGGACAGCAGGCATTCATTCTGCATGTGGGCGAATTAGTCTTACCCTGTCAAACTCAGGGAATCACAAGTGCTTGTGTCTTGAGGGAAAAACAGAGCTTCCCTTTAGACCACTGAGGATGATAGTTGTCTACTATCATGTGCTTTTATTTTGTAGTCTCTCCTCTGTCTCCAGCTCTGGATCAGATCATATTGGAGCCTGTATGAGATGCACTTGTTATGTATGTAGATGTCAGTAAGATTCTTTGGACCTTCTTCACTTTGGGAGTGAATTTCACCTTGTGTGAAACAACATTATATGTGTATTTTTTGGCAATAAAACCTGAAGTTAATCAGTCTTTTCCTCACGCTGTGGTTACAGTGCGTGGATGTTTGGCAGCAGGCTGTGTTTTACCCACTCACAACCCTGTAAATTAATGGGAGCTACAGCACTTTTGAATCAAGTTGTTATTGTCTAGCTGGATGCATCGACTCATTTTTCTTGGACTCTTAGTCAATTGCAATATTTGATGTGTAGATGACTTTGTTTTTAAAAATAGATGTTTTGAATTACCTATCAACTTGCACAAAGTGAAACTATCTGCCCAACCCCATGGTTGCCTCAGAGACTTGTTGCAAACAACATAAATAAGCATGAGCTTAATAAGAGGAATGTCCAAAGGACGAGTATGCGAGTGTTGAAAACAGAAAAAATACAGCAACATCATTGCAACATCTGTCAGAGTAGGAGAGTCTTTGCAATATTTCAGTTTTATTGTACACTGGTTTTAGGCTTCTGGAACCTTAGGCCAGCACCTGACATTTGTATTTCTTCCTAAAGGCCATTAGTTGTTTCAGTTAACATTTAATTCATGTCTTTCCCTCTGAGCCTGCAGACCACCTTGTTGGAAGGCAGAAAAAAACCTGCTTATTTCAGACAGCAGACTAAAGGAGTTCATACTGGGAAAAAGTTCTTTCTTAACATTTGGGAAACAGAAACCCAAACCCTGGAGTTCTGTCTTGGATTTTATTTGGGATCAGGGGCTCTGTAGCATTTGCCTGCTGTGATGGCTTCTGCATTTGTCGTAGTTTTAATATTAGTGTGTAAAAATTAAAGGTCACAGTTGTTAAGCTCTCATGTATAAAACAGTTGAAGGTGGTTATCTAGTATATTCAAGATATTTATAAAAACAGAGTTTGTTATATAGGCTTATAAGCCAGTTATTAAAACATCTGTGAATCATTTTATACCGCACATTGCAAATGGTATCTTAATGGCTAAGAGCAATAATGTCTGGCCAACTTAGGACCCCAGTCCTTTAATAAACTTTGCCCAGCTGGAGCTTTTATTTTCATGCATTTCCCTACTTGTACATCTCAACGGCTTCTAGAAAGAAATCCTAACAGAAGCTGGGATGCGCTGGCATGAATCTATTTAACTGGAGCCTGAGGTGTTTCATTCTGTTCTTGTGCATAAATCTATACGCGGTGGAAAAGAACAGCCAGCAAGGTCTAAGTTTTCTCACATGCTGAAATAAGAAATAATGACCTTCAATTTGTATGTTATAGGATTACCTAGCAGCAACAGAAGTTGTCATAGTTAAGTTCAATTTAACTCTTAGCTGTTATTACTACTTTTTAAGAAGGTACCAGAAGGGTGGTGGTGTTATTTTTCAGAGCTGTAGCATGGATGATACCTAGCCTTACTTGTTTGACTATGTATACAAAAGATCTATTTTTCTGCTGGCTTCCATACTTAAAACAATTGTAGCAGCTGTTATTCTCCAGCTAATGAGTTCCTTGAAGTTTTCAATCAAATTTAATTCTGCGTGCTTTGAACAGGAGGAGGAACCTTAGCTTCAGGTAGGTCTGGAGGGTATTTTTGAAACTTCATAATTTCAGAATCCTCACTTGATGACAGTAAGTCATCATTTTACATGCCATCACCCTCCTGTTCTGTCTCCACTGAATTTTCACAAGAATAAACCATGTGTATCCCACCTGCTAAGGAAGGGATTGGAAAATCTTTTTCTTGGGCTCCATACCGGTGGTAGATGCTCTGTAGACGATTGTGTAACTGAGAGCAGGGCATCCCACTAGGTCCTGACCTGTGCTAGCACTAAATATTGCTGGTCCTCTGTTCACCCAAAAGTCACTAGTTTCTTTGAGTGTTACGATTAAGAAAGAGTGTCTTTAAGGTTGTAGAAACAGCAGGTCAAGAACTTGACAGCCTAATTTGATGATGTCTGTCTTGTTTTCCCATCTTTCATTCCATTATAACTGTAGGATATGTTTCATAAATGTCATGACAAAAGTTTTCTGGGCTTCACTGGGGGAGGAAATGACCAATCTGACTTGTATCTCAAGACCACTAATTGATACATGTGGAAGAATTTCACAGATATTGATGAGTTTTCTGGTTTATGAGATTAAAGTCTTTCCAGAAGTAACTCACGTGATGAGTAATTGGTGTCAAACAACAGAAGCATAAATAGGACTTTCCTTCTAAGGAGTTTTATTTTTCTGGTTTTTGTGTGTGCATCCTGGGTGTGGGGGTGATCTGGTTATTGTTATATGACATGCTAAACTTTCAAATTGAATAAGGGTTTATTGTGTTGTCAAGGCATCCAGTCAGTAGCTAGGAAATGAGAGCAAATAAAATCAAGTTCTAAAGAGAGACAGGAAGTTGTTTTATTTTGCTTTGGTGGAGTTTTTTTGTTTGTTTGTTTTGTCTTGGTTGGTTGGGTTTTTTTACTGCAGAGCCCTATCTGTGTTTGAGGATCTGTCCTGTCCAAAGCACAAGTTTGCTTTTGCATAAGGGTTGCTGCAAAATTCTGGTCTTCTATTGTCACAGAAACTATTTGTGTTTTCAAACAAAATTTTGTCTTCCCTCTGCAAGTAACAGCTTTTCCCTTGCAGATAAGAACAGAGGAACTTTGAGAGATCTGATTTTTCCTAGCTCTGATGTGCTTGAATCTGTTATGGATTTTACATAGAATGGATGTCCTAGGACAATCACCATCTCATCTTGGCATTGCTGCAATACAGGAAAAACACTTGAAAATTGCTCTTAATGTACACAGGGTGCAGATTAGGCCATGGAGTTACTTCACTAAGTGGAATTTCAGCACAATTTTTGCTGTGTATGAAATAGAGGCCAGTCTGCCAGTATTATGATCATGTGGTTTATGTAGCGCTCGTGTAAGATTTTAACTGTAGTTTTGTTCAGAATTACTCAGCAGGATCAGTGACCATTGTTTTTAACTGCTTCATAATAATGGTCCTGATCAGTGGTTTCTCACTAAAGCATCTCTGAGGCAAATTGCCTGGAGACATCACATCTGAACATCATGTAGACCTACAGTCTCATGTTTCATGTATAGGACATGTGCATCTATATCTTATTCTTTCACTGAAGCGATGACACCTTGTTATTTCTTCCCAGTCTCCTGTCAACACACTATCAGTATGCCAACTTGAAGTACATGATTTGTGAGGTCTGGGAGTGGCAGGTAAGATGCAGCATGCTGCAGAAGTGTGGGGTCAGATGGGCTTCCTTTGTGGTGTATCTTCATACATAACTGTCTATCATGTGACTTACTGGCAAAGAAATGGGCTCCTGCTTCATGTGCCTTTAATTGATGGACTGTGGTTTTCTGCATCAGAAGGAACTACCAAATCCTGAACACAATGAGCCTGCATGGTAGGTGATGGGCAGGTAAGGTTCAAAACAGTGGATCACTGGTTTTATGAACACTGTTACATCCAACCCTTCCCTGATAACAAGTTAGAATTTGGCCAATTATTGTAGAGAAAGAGAATTGTCATTTTGAGAGTCAAAGTAATTTAGCCAGATGTATAACTGCTGCGCTGGAAAAAAAGGCAGACAGATGTTTGGTCTGTTCTTTCCTGCTGCTTCCCAGATGCAATATATTCCTAGAGGAAAATCCTCTTGAAAATCTTTGATATTTGTGCACCTTCAATTTTTTGCATAAGCAGTGAGAATGTTACCTAACTACTGAAATAAAAAAAAAAAAAATCCAACAACTTTATTATAAATTGTGGGCAACATCTTTACCAGAAATTGTGAGAGAGAATTTTGTATGCATGTGTACAGTGTTTCTTGAGAGAGAGATAAAATAAGGCCACCTGCTAAGCAGGCTTTTAAAAACATATTTAATTCAAGCATGTCTGTATGTGTGTGGTCATAGATAATATCCTTTAAATGCTGCAGAGGTCTCTGTATATATTTAAGAAACAAAGTGACATCCAAGTCAGGAAAAACTTCATAAATCCTACCCTGTTATTAATTTGTATACCACAGTGTATGTTTTGAGATTATGCACTTGAAACCATAAGCAAGAGTATGCTATTGCAAGAAGGTATTTAGAGATATTTAAAATTAGCACCACAGTGTTACACAATCATAGAATTGTTTAGGTTGGAAAAGGTGGGATGATGACTCAACCACTTCCCTGGGCAGCCTGTTCCAATGATTAACAACCCTTTCAGTGAAGAAATATTTCCTAATGTCCAATTTGAACTTCCTCTGGTGCACCTTGTGGCCATTTAATTTTGTTCTATGAATCCTTAAATTTGGCCAGGCAAGAGTAGTGTTTTGGGTTTGGGTTTTTTTGTCCATTTTGAAACACTCAATGAATTGCAGAATGTTCATTATAAAACAAACAAACAAAAAACCAAAACCCACTGAAACCACAAAAAAACAAACCAACCAACAAAAAACCCACATCATAAATCTCCAACTTAAGATAAATCTCCTTACTCTTGAAGGTCATCTGACAACAACCCATGTTGAGCGCAGAGAATCTCAAAATGAGAGGTGGGGAGAGCACATGCAATGCAGCATGACCAGTGTGTGATGAATTATAGGATGGCAGCCCCCAGGAAGCCCACTAATGGCTGGTTTTTCTGAAAGACTGCCTCTGAATTCCTTGAAGAGACTTAAGTCCATTTCTGTCTCCAGCACACTGTTGGATCTATGTTCTTTATAAATGTGTCTGTCTTTTCTCCATCCCTATGAATGCAGAATGTCTGAATGAATTGCAATGAGCACTTGTATATGATGTAGCTTCATAAATGAGAGACCAGCTGAAAAAAAGAGAGAAAGTATGAATGGATCAAATAGTTAAATACTGCATTAAGAAAAACCAACCAAACAAACAAAAGTTGATTCAGCCCCAGGGAAGAAGAGAGCAATGAACTATGGATTTTGCACGGTTGCTTAGTTTGTTGTTCACAGAAAATTGCATGGTTACCCGAGCAAATGCCACATCAAATGAATTATCTGTGATCTACATGACATCTCCTTCAGTGAAGCACACGTGCCTGTCCCAGTCACATGGGCTAGTTCTCAGATGTGTTTATTGTTGGACTAGCTACAGGAAGTACAGAATCAATGCTTACCACCATGCGAGTTTAAAGCTGTACAACTCCCCTGTCCACTCCCTCCAAACTTTGTGTAATGAGAGTTGCTCAGTCACTATATCCTATCGTCTTTCTCCTACACCTCTCTATTTCTCTGCCCCTATTTTCTAATATGCATTCTTCCAATCTCTTTGGTTAACAGGTTATAAAGTCATTAATGCTCAGAAGCCTCTATTCATACATGGTGACCTTCTCATTCATCTCTTTCATCTCCTGATCTCCCAAATCACTCTAACCTCTTGGTGCCTTGATCCTTAAAGTTATTTTATTGCACATCAGGCATGGGGGTGGTCGTATTCCTGCTTCAACAAGGATTATAGTCCCCACCCCTAAATTTATTTAAGTCTGTTTCTGTTCTCAGACATTCTATAGGACATATTTTGCCTATAAATCTTTCATTTTAGTAGGGCTTTTTGCTGTTTGGTTGCTTGGGTTTTTTAGTGGGGTTGTGTGTCTTTGTTTTGTGTCATTTTTTTTTTGTGCTGTTGCATTTTTTTTCCTTGTTGTTATTTGGTATTTTTTCATTTGCTTTTTGTTTTGGTTTGTTTTTTTAATAGACTTTTCAAAAACATCTAATTCATTTGAAGAAATTTATATTCCTTCAGGGTTGTGCTGGAGCTGTTGGGGTCTCAGTTTGTTCCTGAATGGACTGTTACAGTGTACTTGCTATTGCTGTCCTCTTCCCCCTGTCCCTGCTTAGAAGGCTGGTGGAAGCAAGTTTTTACCCCGCAGTCTTGGGCCTTGGAAGATATTAATCTAAATATTTCCATAGGTGCCTCATCCTTTCTCATGTCAGTAACCCCACTTTCCAGGAACCTTGCTTCTGACCCTGCTTTCATACCAGAGAGTACCAGGAGCTCAACACTGAAATCTGTTTATGCAAAAAGGGTGTCTTTCTGTCTTGCAGTCAGCTCATACCCAGTCCTCAAAACACTGGTACCAGTATACACAGGGTGGATGGTCCATTGGCAACTTGAGTTCTCTTTCAGATGCAAGTAAATGTCTACAGTACAAGGGACACTGTGAAAAGGAGGACTGGTGGTGAGCCCTCCTCATCTGGGCTGCATCCTTCACAAAGAGGATGGTAAAGGCTTTGATTTCAGGCTTTGATTTCAGGCTTTGATCTGTACCTGCAATAATCAAAGCAGGTTCAAAGTGGAAAATGAGTTCAAAGTGGAAAATCATGATGTGCATCAGGGAGGGTGTGCAGAAGAAAAATGTGGGAATATGGGACTGTAGTGCTTGACTTTTCCCCAATGTACTTTACTGACTTACGGTTGTGGGATCACCAGGGTGAAAGCAGGATTTGATCCTGTGGCCTTTGAGTCCCTAAATGGCAACTTTCACCTGTCCCATTTATTTTCCATCATAACAAAGGATCGTGTTAAGCGAACATGATCTGAAACTGAGGAAGCTAAATCTTTTGCTGACTTTCTCTTATCTTAAAGCACACGGCAGCGACTCTCCTGAACACAATTACAAGCTGACTAAGCTGTGGTCAAGACAATGTAGTAGACAGTATATTCCATGTCTCCCACAATTCCATATATCAGTAGGAAAGGTAAGTAAAATGTGTACAGAGCTAAGATATATAACTTTCCATATTTGCTTGGCATTTAAGCAAAAATGCTAATAGAACTGTGGATGTGAAGTAGTTTTCTTCCAGATAATGATTTTACAGTAACTTTTTTGCTAGGTCTCCTAACTGTATTTTGTTTAAAAATGTGTCTCGGATTTATTCCTCTTAACATGAACTGCCACTTCTGATGCACGGGAGCTGGAGCTACCTAACTCGCTTTAAACCTGCTTGGTCCTACTTCAGTAGAGACATCTTACATAAGCACTAGTTGTTAAGTGCTGCTAAAGGGGTACTTTAACTGCTAACTTATCAGTCAAGTGGTTTTGGTAGAGCTCCCCGAATGGTGCATTTCCTAATTAAGCGAGTTCAAACAAATCCTTGATATTTTTCAGCTGAGAGGGTGGTAGTGATTCACAGATGAGACCAGGTTAGCAGTGGGCAGCTGGTAAAATATGAATGCAGAGCAAGTAATGGATAGAAGCCAGTATCACAGCAGTAGATGACGGTAAACACTTTTGGGTAAATAAATAAATAGTCACCCTAAAATTCTAAATCCAAGCTTGGGAATTTACAACCCTTTGCATCAGTACCTTGAAAAACTCAGTCACTCATGAACTATAGCACATACAACATAGGTCAACATAGATGTTCCAGGCTCCATCACAGAGACCCCAATAAACCCTGATTTTTGAGAAAACATTTAATTTCTCTGATTTCTGTCTCTTGGGACACATAAGAGCAAGGAGTCTCTCTTGGGTAGACTTTGGGAGCTATTCTAACCTGGTCCTGTGTACAGAAGCAGCTGAAAATGAACCTATGCAATACCTCACACTCTTCCTGTTCTCTTCTCCCAGCACAGCATGATTCAGGCAGAAGTAGTCCTGGGTGTTTACTATGCATCTGGTCCTTTTCTTGGGCTATGGGCTTGGGAGTGAAAACTACAGGTTCTAGACTATCCAAAGAAAAATACCTTCAACATGGGATCAGAGCAGATAAATCCTTAGGAATGGTGTGGCTGGGGAGCAAAACAGTAAGGTTAGCAAAAAGAATTTTTACTTTTTTTTTTTAACTGTAGCCTGGAAAGCTCTAGAAAGCCCAGCAGCCCTATGCAAAACAACAAATAGACCTGAATTCTCTGCCTCTGACTGACCTCATCCCTCCCAAGGCCAGGAGGCTTGGTTCGGCATCCTTGTACCTGACAGCTGGCCTGTCATGTGGGCTCTGCTGGTGGTCTGGGATAGTGGTCTGGAAAGTAGTAATTTCTTGAGAATAAGATAAAATAATACTTTGGCAGAGGTGAGACAAATTGATTTCTCTCCCTGACCCAGCCTTACCCAGTTTCTCAGTAGGAAGTTACTCAAATCAACATCAGTACTTTTTAATTGACTGTAGATGCAGTGAAGGAGACTTCTTACATGATCATTTGAGTGACTTAAATGGTTACCTTTCTTCCAAGCATGTGAAATGCACAACTATGGTGTCAGAATTGACAGATTTTGTTGACCATCAGTTTTCAGCTGAAACTGAGTATCTCAATCCACTGCGGAGCTTAAAACGCAGAAGGAATGTAATACTGACATTCATAAAGCAACAGGTAATTACAGCTTGACAGAGACAAAACCCTTCTCTGGTATTTAGGATATGAGCATTGTAGATGTGCCTATGCCCTATAGGTGAATAAGATCTGCTCTCTTTTAACAGCCTCTGAATGCTCCAGACACTTCTGAAAACAGGGCTTAGCCTCCCATGTTGCCTTTGTGCTCTGAAAATGTTACACGCTTCTTAAAAGAGCTTTTGGAGAAGGCACTAAGTCACGCCTTAACTTTGTACAAACTGAAGATGCAAAGCTCAAGAAGTTCTTTGTCATCTCAAGTCAGATATTCTGTCTGAGAAAACAAGAAAAATACCTGATGTATTAATCTGTTGTTAGAGTTACAAGGTATTAAATAAATATGCCATAAAGATAAAAAAAGCTTGCTTATTTTTGATAATTAAAAAATGCAAGTATGTTATTTTCAGATCTTTAAATTTTACTGGTAAATATGTAAGAACAATGTGTAAGTTACATCGATTATTCTGTTTAGCTTTACAAATGACTTGAGGAAGTCTGGGTTGTTCTACCCAATCATATTGAAAATAAAAAAATCTCTTTCCTTAACAGAAAGGAAAAATCTTGATTAGGCATTGATCTTAATGTGGAAATAAAAAAAGCTATGCTCTTGGAGAGGAGGTGGAAACTAGAAAAGGAACTATAGGATTTGAGCTTTGGTTGAGTTAGTCAAAGTGTAGGTATGAGGTGACTACACTGCCTGGTGGCATAAAGAGCAAAATTGTCCAGCTACCCCGAGTTGATTCTTACAGGCTGTCGCTGTGAGGCAAAGTCACTTGCTGGGTCTCTGGTGTGCTGTGCTGTTCCAATAACTCTGTTGTTACGAGTTTGTACTGTTATAATAATTAACTGAGAAAGATGAGCTAGGAGGAAGTACATGAATAAAACAGCACTGAAGCTGCTGCTGAAGACAGTGAGAGGAAGATGCTGTAGCGCTGGAATATTTGCCAAGGGTAAGCAAGGAAAGGTTTACATGCAGAGAAGGAGGGACAAGCAGTGAGAAGCAATTAATTCAGCTGGTGCTACGTGTGCTATTTCTCCAGGTCACTGAGAAAGGCAGTTGTAAAGTTAAAAATCACAGGAAGAGAACACCACCTTAAAAATGTGAAAAAACTGTAGCTGAAGACCAGGTAATTGTAAAGAAGGGCAGAAACACACGAGGGAAAGTTAAGTGATAAAATTACTGCCTTAAATGAAACAAGGGACTAGGGAAAGTCAGTGGATAAATGGGCACTACCACCTACATACTAAAGAAAACTATGTCAAATACCGGTGCGATGTTATGCAACTTTCCTGAGAAGAATCTGCAAAAGATCTATCAATGCAAATTATGAAGATGAAGTTAGTCTCAGCCTGGAAGATAAAAATTGCCCAGATTTTTTCTGTAAGAATCCCTGTACAAGCATCCAAAAAGCCATCAAATGGAAGGGAGAGGAAAACTAGTTGTACACTTGTGGGTTTTATGTAGAAGCTTTCACCACAATCCACTGAGGAAAGCTGTAAAGTGTGACATGCCAAGAAAAATAGCACAAAGGTCTGATGTTATTCTTATTAGTTAACTTGAACAATTATCTATTGTAGATGTTAGCATCAAACTTAAATGCATTCTCTCACCTCCAGTAAATAGCATTGTTAATGACTTCATTATGAGAAAACTTGCAGATATACACACTGAGTCATCACGTGCTTTAATAACAATAGACTAGAATAATTGCATGTAGATTATGTAGTGACAGTTCAGTCAGGAGCAACTA
The DNA here is from genome assembly GCA_027560015.1 of Chloroceryle amazona. Lineage (NCBI taxonomy): Eukaryota > Metazoa > Chordata > Aves > Coraciiformes > Cerylidae > Chloroceryle > Chloroceryle amazona. Next base: position 75,861 of record JANHFX010026213.1, read on the forward strand.
AATGCAAGAAAACCATCCAAAAAGAGGGAGTTGGCTATCATTTTTGGAGGGATGGGGAAACAGCCCTACAAATACATTCAATGAGAAATCAGAACCTGGACTCTAAGAAGATGAGCAGAAAACAGTGACTCAATTTTACATATCTTGGCAGTCATAGCCTCATGAAAACATCAGAGGCTGGCTAAGACAAGGATTGCATTTGGCAGCCTAAGATTTGGTTTTGGGAAATCTGCAGTTTAAAGTGAAGCACTGAATCTTTGGTGTCCCATTTTAGTATGTGTGTTTGAAAGCTGTAGGTCTTCTAAAAGTGCAGAAGGAGATCTAAAAACTTTGAAATGCTCCAGTAAATTTCTAAGAAATACAGGAATTCAGCAGCTGTCAACAACCTCTTAAGGTTCAAGAAGCTATTAAGAGGTTGGAATACTTTAGATGCTGTGTTGAGAAAGTGTGTCTACTTCAGTGCTTAAATAATTAAGTAATTGACAAATTACGCAAAGGAGACCCAGGAACCCAGAATCCCTCCAGTGGCTCTGTTCAGGGCAGGGGGAGGTACTACTACTCTTCAGGACACTAGATGAAAGGCTCAATATAGATAAACATTGTGGGTGCTACTTTGTGGATAATAATATCTAGTACATAGGATTTTAAAGTTGGTGAACACATAGTTATATAAATTTACAATGATTCTTAGCATAGTTTAAAAAAATTCTAAAAGGAACAAGTTCATGTGTGAATGTCCAAGACAGCACATATGGTGCCTGCCTTCGTATGGTGCTTTCTTCTATAGTAAATTGATCTTAATACCAATGGCAGTGCTCTGGGATTATATTTGTTACTCAAATTGTCTGCTTCAATATCTATTTCTGTAGAACTTGAGTAATTTGAACTTAACTAGTTGCTTTAGTGCTGGAACAATATATATTAATTCATGACAGGGATAGTGGTGGCATTGCCAAGCTAATATTACTGGAGAACTTTAGAAAATCATAAATGACTGCTTTGTGGAGTGTTTTTCTGTGTGTGTGGGGGGGGTTGTTTGTTGTTTGTTTGATTTTTGTTTGTTTGTTCCAAAGGCAATGGACAGGACATGATCCTCTTAAGAAAGAAATGTTTGTAGAAACTGCAGGTAGGCTGGCAAAGGGGGATATATAACCTTATTACAGAATATGATACAGAAAAAAACCTCTTAAGAGAGTGCTAGATATTTAGGAAACTGAGCCAGGCTGTTACTCATGAAATTCGTCACCAAACCTAGACCAAGAAGGATAAGGAATGTTGAGTTAATATCTTGCACTTCATTTAAGTGTCTGGAGGTGCTTATAAAAAAACCAAACACAACAAAACAACAAAAAAAACCACAAACAAACAAAACAAAACAAACAAAAAAAAACCCCAACAACAACAAAAAAAACACCCCAAAACCACAAAATAGCAAAGTGGTGCAGAACTGGGGCATGAGGGCTTTTGAATAGTGTTATGTTGATTGTAAGTGCTTGGAGAATTGACTTGAGGCTGCAGGTCCTAACACATTGCAAAGTTAATTACTTCTCTCCTGCTTGAGGTGCACCTTTCTGCTCTTTTTTTAGCCATGTTCTTCTCTCTCTGCAGCTCAACTTCCAGAAAAGAGCCCAGATGTTGCAGCAAGGATTTCTCAGGAACTTGTCCCATTTATTGTGTATTCCCCAGGCAGTTCACTGTGTTAATGGTCCTGGCTGCCGTTTCCTCTCACTCCTCAGCTACACTGCGTACTGTTAGCCCCCAAAGCCAGCATTGTCCACTGTTTCCGAAGAACAGCTCTTCAGTTTCAAAGGGTGCATTAAATCTTCTCATAGAACCCTGTTTCTCCAACAACAGCTATCTGACAGAATGGAGAAAAACCTCAGGCTCCAGCAGAACAACATCCAGTCCCAGCTGCAATATTCTCATCTTCTCCTGGCTCCTACAGATAAGTTTAGAATTTTCCAGGATTTAATGAAGTACATGGCAGAAGTCTTAGGCCTTCTCTAGAAGGCTGTCCAAGAAAAACAAGAAAACTTTTGGAAATATTACACTTGTGAACACAAGCAGTGTAACCATGCCCATCTGGCATACACCTGTATAGACCTTGGCTATGTCCAAAAAAAGCAGATGGAAGACATCAAGCTTCTGCAAAAGCTTTTTTAACATGTTGGTTTTGCTCCTGTGCCTGACTGCAGTGCTTGAGGGAGTTGAGTAAAAGATCCACCCTTGATGCATCCTGTGGGCAAGATATCCTTGAAGCATTTTGTATCTAAGTGTTCATCTTGCACTTTTTCAAATGATAGTGTTGGCTTATGTGATATTATTTTTGTTGGACAGTCTACCTATGTATTTCATTAAAGACTGCTAAATTAGCTACAGCTCCAAACAAGTCATAGCTCTGCCTTATGTGTCTTGAGGTTGCACTAAACATAGCTGATACTCCAATGCATTCAATAACTTCTGTGGATGCAATCACGATGTTAGCGCTCTGAAATCCTTCTAGTGATTCATGTAGCAGCTGAGAACATCTGTCTGAGATTGTCTTTGTCAATGGTGTATGTGATGCTTTCCACATCATAACATGCTCTTGGAAAAGTTCTTCAGGGCTTCTGTGTCATCATTCCTTAGAAAACTAAACCAAAACAACAGAAAACTTGTGACAAGAAGCATGTTTTAGTGTGATGCTGTTCTGTCATCCACCACAAAGATTCACAGGTTTGACATGTTAGAGATAGAAAAGACACCCTGTGCTTTGGATGAGGCTTCCCACAGGTAGTAGGTTTGCTGATGACACTATGAGAATTTTGCACTATTTTTCCATTCTACTATCCTTTAGATCTGAGGAAGACTTGAACATGAAGTTCTGTCAGATTGATTGATCTTTGCTTTAATAAATATATTAGGCCAGATAAATCTACATAGTAGCCTTGCAATTCCTTTGGTGGTTTTCTCTATTCCCTCCCCCCCAAAGAGGCAAGCCATCACGGGACCTCCTGACACTTTGTCCTTCCTGAAACAGGTTGTGCTTTTTTTGGTGGTGTTGTTGGGTTGGGTTTGGTTTTTTTGGGGGTTTGGTAGTTTGTTGTTGTTTTTGTGTGTGTGTATGTGTTGTTGTTGTGGGTTTTTTTTTGGTTGGTTGGTTTTCTTTAACGTCTTCATCAAAATTCACTACAAAGTAATATTATGCAAAGTAACCTACTATATTCTTAGTCTCCTTCCAGATTTTCTTACTATGGCCATAGAAATTATCATACAGGAAAAAAAAAAAATCTAGGCTAAAGTTAAGAAATCCTAGTTTACTTAACCTTGAACTACGCAAGAAGAGAAAATCTTACATTGTGATGAATTTTTTTCAACCTATACTTAGCTATTGGTAGACTAGCTAAGTAATTAATTAAGACAATTAAATATCTGCAAGGACGTTGTCCAAGTACTTCAGAAATTCAATCAGCAACTGTTATTGTGTAGCTGAGAAAACAAAGTCCTGACATGTTAGGGGTTGGTCAGACTCTTTTCTATGAAGCATTTTTCTATTACACATTTTCTATGTGGAGAATGTAATACTTCAGAGGTACCAAAATCCTCTAGAGTGACATGGGAAGCTTAATGTTCACATTTGACTGTAACCATACTCAGGCATGGGCTTCCTGACAGTGTGCTGTTTTTAGGGGTGTTATCCATCAGTCTTTGTTCAGGTGTGACCTCTTGTGCCTGTTCTGTATCACAGTGAGGATTGATAAATTGTTCATCAAGAGTGGAATCAATGCAAGCAGTCATTGGATAAAGAAGAAAATTTTATTTACCTTACAGAAATTGTGCATCATCAAATATGTTTTCTGGACTGAATCTATCATCTCTTCTTCTTCCTGATATTTTGTGATCTTTCCTGCTCAGACTCCATACTGACCCCACATAAGCTATGTAGGCTAATTCTAGTCTTTGTGCTGTCCTTTAGAAAGGTGTGAGGCTGATTTTGTTGTATGTGTAACAGAGCGGATACTGAGGTGAGAAGCCCCCAGTCTCAGTCCTGATGTGCATAAACACTGATGTACACAGAACACAGCAAAACATCACAATTTCTTCTGAATAGGTAATAGTTCTTAAAGTTTTTGAAAGTGGTCTAGATTTGTGGATGTGGACAATATATAGTAGTGACTGTACATCACATGTAGACTGCAGAAAAAAAGGAAGAAATCTTTTATAATGAGGAATGTGAAACAGTGAGAAGAAACTGTACCAAAGCAGTGGCATATGTTTGTGCCCATGCTGAATTAATTCTTAAATGCAGCCTTTCAGTTGAGTTACATTGAAAAGTCTGTTATTTCATTTTCTATTTATATGGCATGAATACCTACTAAGGGTAGCTACTGATTTTATTTTCCATCAATTATAATTTGAGAAAAAAATTTAAAATGCAAATTTGGGTCCCCTCTGTTCCTTTTTGAGGATACCATGAAAGTAAACAAAATATAGTACCAACTGACATTCACTGCTAAGTCAAAACTTAAAGAAAATATCTGGGGAAAGATTAAAACCATTAACAGTTACATTTAAAAATGATGAAGTGAGATAAATTTTATCTGGCCAGGGGAGAAACTTGGGCAGCTGTATGTTAAAGAACAGGTAAAAATTTGGACAGAATATCTGATTGGATCCTTGACTGATTAGGGAGGCAATATGTGTACAGAATGGAAGATAAAAGTCAAATGATGTCATAGTGGACTGAGTTAAGAGAGTCCATGCCATTGTCACTTGATTTCAATCTTTTGTACATGCAAGAGTAGTTGAATTCAAGTAGGAAAAAAAAGTATCCGTGTTCTTGGAAAGACATTTGATGAAGTATTGCATTATGTTATGTATTCTGTATCAAGAAAGAACAACTACAGTCAGATGGCTTCACAGGTTTGAGGGGTTGCTACCAGATGCTTAATATGTTGGAAATACTTGTCCAATGAAGTTATAATCAGGCTTTGTTTGGTGAAGTGTTTCCATTCTTCCTAAGGAGCTCTAGTCAACTGCTGACACAAGTTACTGAGCTAACAGGACGTCTAGTTTTCTCCTGTTCAGCCACATAGTTTAAAGAACTTAATTTTCTATATTTCTAAGAGGTTTGCAGAAAGGGGACACAAGGCCTGTGTATGGTCAGTTCACAAACTTCCTGAGAAAAGTAAAACTGTAGCAGAAGACAGACAAAAAATTGAGTACCTGAAAAGGATAAATGGGATTCATCAGTGACAGAGATAAAACCCAAAGAAAAGATCAGGCAAGTTATTTTGGCCTGGAAAATCTTTAGAACAGGGACTGTTTTTATTGTTCATGACTGGGTCTGGCATAATGTGATCCTGTTACTGCAGTTCTTCAGTGCTCCCATATTTCAAATTAAATAAGAATAGTAGCTACAGAAGAAAAGAGCTGTGGCAGACTCACTGTTGATAAGAGCATCTAAGTGTAATGCAATGACAGCGGAAATGTCAACTAGGTAAATATCAAAACTGATCTACTGTAAACAATGCAAGTGTTAGGTCTAGGTTATGGAACAAATGATTTGCTACTTGAAGACACAGAGAACTCTGTTGGGGGTATATGAGTTGGCTGGTTAATTTGGAGGATTGTTTTCACTGTCCTAGTGTTCAGGAGTAAACAAAAGAGGTTTGATGTGTTAGTAAAATGACTCTCTGGAAGAATTGCAAGAGATCATGGAGGAAAACATACCTACTATCCTGTAGAAAAAAGACTGGGGTGTTGTTTTTTGATCTTCTAGTAATTTGTGGCATTTCATACACGACCAGTTCACTCAGTGTGTGCATGCTGGTGCTGGAAGGTGTAACTGCTCTATATGGCACATCCCTGTAAAAACAAGGTGATTGTTAAAAAATAAAATAATCTGCTAATGTTGATGTTTTTCACATTCAGAAGTCAGTAACATTTAATGTTCTGATGACCTTCTTCAAAAAAAACCCGTGTCTGAGTTTAGGTAGATCCAGAAAATATGGACCAAGGTGAATTGTTAAAGCTCTCATGCTGTGTGTGTGCAGCTTTGAAAAGTGGCAAATCAAAGCACTTGATGGACATCCAATTATTCTCTTTAGAGGCTCCTCTGTCCATGATTTACTCTTCAGTTCATTAGAGCATTTGATCTCACTGTTTTGTTTTTTTTTCATTAGCAGCCTTAGAAATAATCCTCTTTCAGTAGTCCTGGCTGCAAAGAACTGACTCTGAGAAGCAGCAATGCCAGTGTTTGAATGCTGAATAGCAGAAAAACTAGTGAGATGAAGAGCTTCTGGAAGAGATGATTTTTCTTTTTACTTCAGCCATCATCCACAATTTTAAACAGAAGTCGTTCCTGAGTTTCACCAAAGCTGTCCATGCAAACTCGTTGGATACTTTGGTCACAGGCTCTGGGCAGGAATGCTGTTTGCCCATGATTTGAAGATGGGAGAAGAAGCAGCAGTACCAGGATAGTGAGTTGTGATCAGTGATTTGAGTTGTGAGCAGCCCTGATGGGCCTAGTTAAGTTTTTTGTGCTTTCTTTAGAGTCATGAGACTCTTGCAAGGTCTCCTCTGGGCCCAGATTTCAGGCCACAGGGTTGGCCTGGAATGAATGGTTTGCCATCCCTCTGCATGCAGGCTAGCGATGTTCCAGCTGTGAGCAATTGCAGTTGGCCTTGGTAGTCAGGGCAGTGCTATACTTCACAGCTGAAATGAACAGAGATCCTTTAAAAAATTTGAGAGAGCTCTCTGAGGTCAACTCTGTGCAGTTGTTTCTCCTGACTGTGAAAATAACTTGGTTGTAAAAAAAAACATTTATGACACTTTCAACTCAGTCAGTATATGTTATCGAGATTATTTTGAAAGATAGAGGATAGACCAGGGATAGAAATATGCTTGTTTTTTAAACAAGCTGAGATTAGAGCAGGCGTTTCCAGTTTTGCAAATCAAAGAATCCTGGGACTTGCGTCTTCGAAGACTCTAAAGGTCAGCCCTGTCAGCTAGAAATAAAGCTTGCTAGATAAGACAACATAGCTACATTCTGAATCCTTGTCCCATGGTGACATGATGATCCTGCTGTGCCGAACCATCTCAGATCTACGCCATCGATTGCTCCCCCTGGGGAGCAGCACAGCCTCCTGCGACCTGTCCGTGTGGAGAGCTCCTCTGACACAGGCGTTTTCTCGTGACTCCAGTGATGGAGCCGTTCGCACAGTTCACAATGGCAAGTAGCAGATCTGGCTGCCCTTCAGTGTTGTCATCTTGGTTTCATTCTGAAATGACTTCTTTATTTTCTCCAGTGCCCTTCATCCCTTTCCTCCTCCCTTCAGAGAATTGATTTATAATGCATTTCAGTCTTGGGCCAGTCCAGTCTTGACCATTTCCTTTTTCTAGGGGAGAAAGGAAAAGGAAAAAAATAACCCCACAATAACTGTTGATTCTGGCTTTCATTAGTATAAATACTGCAAAATGAAAAACTAAGCATGCAGCTTAGATATCTAACTTGGAAACATGTGGTGTGAGTTGAGTTTCTGTTTCTCTCTTTTTTTTTTTTTTTTTTTTTCTCTTTAAATGTGGTTTGATTAAAGATCCCTCTTGATCAAATTTGGTGAGATTTGGATAAGGGTTTTTGAAGGATACCTTTCTGCTCCAGCTCTCAATGAAATTCATCCAAAGGTTGTTGATAGAGTTTCTTTGGAAGCTGTATTGTATTTTCTCCACATTTCAGGCTGTCTCCTTGAAACTTGCTTTCTGCCTATTGCTCTTAGTAAACCTGAGTCCAGAACACAAAACTTCTGACCCCGTTTTAAGTTCTCTTCTGTGGCTCCCAATAAAGCACTCTGCCAATGTTTACAGTGGGTGTTGTATGCCTAGACAGCTGTAGCAGTAAGCTGAGGCAGGGGAGTACTATTACAGAGCAGTACAGGAGCCTTTTGTGGGTTCAGTAGTTATGGAAATTGATCTGAGTTTGACTGTGCCAAGCTCCTTGTTCATCAACAAGCTGCAGGATTTCCTTCCAAGCTTAATATCGAATTTAAACAACCATTCCTTAGGCTCTCCCTCAATTTTTGGCCACTTTGGCTCAAATGTTTGTCAGCACCTTTTTGTCTCATTGGTAACACCATCCTGTTCTATCCCTTTCTGCCTTTTATTGAAAAATCCTTTAGCTGAAATAAACTGGGAGTTTTTCCTTCTCTTCTGTTGTCTCAGAAGAGGCTTATGAGAATGCCTCAAGCTTTGATGCTAATAGTCTCTAATAAACTAGAACAATAGTGGCCTTCCTTCTGTGTTTCCCTCTTGAAAGTCATGAACAGGCTTGCTAGGTCTTTAAAGCCAGTCCTGAATCCTACACATCTCTCCATCTCACATTTTGTTCCATACACAGTACATTAAGTGTTGTGACGATATATCCTTGACTTCATGACTAATTTTGTATCATGATAAGCATTAGTTTTGACAATCTTCTGTAAGAATGATCTACTAGCTCTTCAGTACCCATACCATAAGAAATGATGTATTAGAGATAACTGGTCTGGATACTCTTTTTTTAAGTGTCTTAACTTGTTCTCTGCTGTTCATTTTTTTAATTATTTCAAATGTATTAGAAATTGGCAATATTTAAACTCTGTAAATTTACTTAATAGTGAAGGATTCCCTATATCTTCATGGATCTGGTTTTGCTCTGTCTTTAGCATGCTATCTTCTGTCTGGTCTCCATTTCTATGCCATGTTGGTTTTGGTATTTTTTTTGCAGGCCAGAATTACCTGAAATGTTGGGGTTTTTTACACTTACACACAGTGGTTTGGGGTTTTTTTCTGAGGGTCAGGTTTTTTTGTTTGCTTTGTTTTGCTTTGTTTTTAAGGAATTATGTTCCCCACACAGATTGGTATAGGAGTTACTCATGGTTTCCATTGAGTCTGTTAATGGGTAACAGTGCTCTCAGGTATTGCTATAAGTAGTCACAGCATCATATGTGTGGTGAACTTTGTTACTATGTAAGTTGTGCAAGGTAGTTCTTTGTTGTCACTTCTCATTCAAGGTAAATTGACTAATATTCAAAGTAAATTGACTAATATTCTACTATTCTACTGTATCTCATGTTCTTTGCTGCTTTTCTTGGGATGTGAATGAACAGTAAGTCCTTTTCATTAAATTAATTCTGCAGCTACATATCCATTAATTCCTTTTTTCCTAGGCTTGCTGACTCTTGACCACATTCTGCAATATCAAATGTATTGTCAACCTTCAAACATTCTGAAATGCCTTCACATTTGCGGTGACTGGAGTCTCTCCATACCTCCAATGGCACTGATATTACAGATAACCACTTTGGTAACACAAGTGCCTGTGAGGCTGCCTCTTTTTTTTTTATAGTTTGGGTGATTTTGGTTTTGTGTGTATTTTCTCCTTTTTTTTTTTATTATTGTTATTTTATTTTATTTGTGTGGGTTTTTTTCTTTTTTTTTTGTGTGTGTTTTGTTTTTAATCTTTTTCCTATTCCTTTACAGAAATTCACCATTTTTAGGGAGCCAAGTCTTTATCATTCTGACTGTTGTCTTCTTGAGAAGAAAGGTAGCAACAAGAAGTAGGAAAATAATCACTGGCCAAATATCTGTTCCTCCAGAGGGTAGCAACTATGGTGAGGTTACCTCTTGTGTCTGCCTGTGCTTTTAGTGATGGGGAGGACTAGGGTCGACATGGGCCTTCACAGCTTTGTTGATTGAAGTCAGTTTCAGCTTACTATGTAAGCACAGATATGTGTATTATGCAAATCACACTTTTCATGCTCAACAAAACAATACTTCATAATGTTATTTGCACTCATGGTAGTATAATGCTTTGACAGTAACACCTTGGCTTATACAGTTGCCAAATGCTTTTCCTCAACATGTGTTGTATATGTGCTTCTTTTTAAAGAATTAAATCATTTGAAATCATCACCTTTTTTTACCAGATTTGAAATGCATCATAATGATGCACAAATCATTCACGATAATGAGTCACTGCCTAACAAAACCAGTGTCTTGATGGGGGACCTTTTTAAGCATTCTTAACTATGGCAGCAGTCTCCACAATAGGTTTTAGAGGTGGCAGATCAAGTAAGCTGCTTCTAATGTATTCCAGAATGGAGCAGAGCAAAAAAACACATGGGTTTGTTTTCTGTGAACACTTTCAAACCTAAATCTATACAGTTTCTATCCACACATGATTATTAGAAGTTGTGAACAGCAAGGCAGTAGAGTTTGAAGAGCTGTTAGTAGAAGTCTAAAGAGCTTTTGCAGGAGCACAAATAGACTTAATAAACATACTCTAGGGAGCAGAAATGACTTTGTGCTTGTGTCACAAGCATAAAATCTGGCAAGATCCCTGGCTCAGTCACTGACACATTCTACTACACTGATAAAGTAACTTATTTTCTTTGAGAGGAACCTAGATCCATTCTTAGGTGAATAAATGGTGGTGGATTTTGCAAAGTGGTAAATGCTGTTTCAATTGATTCTATTAGTGCCCGGATACAGATTATTGTGCCTAATCAGCCATGTATAAAACTGCTAATTTCAATTGGTGATCACAGATTTCACTCTTCTGACCTGTAAAACCATGATCCTGTGTTCTTTCTAAAATCTTTCTCTTGTTTAACTTCAGAGTGTAACTTGGGTGGCACAAAGTCTGTGTCTTGGTGTGTATAGAGCACCTAACAGGAGGGAGACTAAAATTTTTTGGCATCTCTAAACAACAGGTTCTTTATAGTAATAAAAATGTGTTGATTTTCTTAAGCTGTTTCAGAATGCAACATCACATGTCATATGTATCATTTCAGTTTGCTTTCAGACATCATTTCAATGTCATAAAATTATGCACTTTGTATAGCCCCTGTCATAAGAGACTTAGTTTGAACTGGGTTACATGGAATTTAGTTTAAGTTAAGCTCAACCTTATCTGGTTGTGACAAGCAATTTTAAAACTTATTATCCTTTCAAGCATAAGTGTCAAAAAGCTGATTTTCCACTCCATTTATTATTACCTGCTTCAATGGGAAGAAGTTAAAAAAAAATGGTGGGATATCCATCTGCTGGTATAAAACCACTGTTGCTTTATATCTGCAGAAGATTTGTTGAGAGTGAGAGGGAAAAGCTGCAGATGTGGGACAGCATTTCTTACATGTGTTGTTAAACAGGGTGTGGGTTTTCTTTATCAAGGCTATATCCTCCTCAGCACTTATTTGTGGGCAGAGAAATGTTTTTGGAGAAAAAACTCTGCTGAAAAAGCATAGGACTGCTTTGGATAAGTAAGAGTTGTGGAGCTGTCATCAACCTTGTTCCTCTTCCTGGTATGACTGCTTGCTGTGATTCTTGACTGAAAAGCACATTTTCTGGAATTTTAGGTTTTTCTGGAATTTTAACTCAAAGGCATAATGGACAAGATGCTCAGAACTAATTACCTGCAGCATGGACAGAAGTTTATAGTGTTTTTATTTTGAATGAGTTATTACAGTGACTTGAGGACATTTTTTAAAGTACACACCTAAACACACAGCTTGTCATGGGAAGTGGTGTAAATATTAACAGTGGGATATTTGCAATTCATTTAGCTTGAAAAAAACAGAGCAGGCCAAGGTTTACAATAAATGATTCTCTAAAGACAGATAGGCTCCTTACTAGGTGTTTTATTTACTTAATAAGGAAGATTACTTTTAAAAAGTGACAAGTACTCACCAACTGCTATTCATACCAGCAAAATTAGTAGTAAAGGAAATAAGTGCGTGAGAATGGTGCAATAATCATTAAATTGGTTTTGTGCTGAGTAATCTGTACATGTGGTCAGAAGCAAACCAAGCATTCAGCCTGTGGATTCTGGTCCAAATAAGCCTATTCTCTGATGTAAAAGAATAATAAAAAAACCCACACAGAATTGTGTGGTACAGACAGGAAGGTAACAATCATAGTAGTAGAAGAAAGATCATATGGTCAGCCTAGAGAGGTATATGTTTTTCCTGTGGATTTGACATTGTATTTCATACGTCCTTGTTCCTACAGACAGCATGGAAAGCAAACATTTGACGAAGTAGGCAGATGGACTTGGACAGCATGCCCTGTGCAGAAGGGGCAGCATGGAAGGTGACACTGAGGCACCTGTATGCCTTTGAAGAAGGGGGCAGGAGAGATGAACAGATTGGAACGCACATGGCCAGTATGATGTGAGCTCAAAATGTAGGCATGCTGTGAAGGGGACTGAATTAGTTTCAGATGACATCATACATAATTACTGATTATATTTAGAATATGTGGTAATATGGTCTGAAGCCTTCCATATGTTAATTCTGCAACTTTCAATATATATCTACAGGAAGCTTCTGAAATCAAAGCAAGACTACATAGGGAAAATATTTTTTCTGTATGAACTTTAAGAACAATTCTACAAAAAGGGGACATACCACAACCAAAGTTATGTTTTTATTATCCAAGTTGGTTGTCTTTAATGTATGGATGAATTATTCAGGTTTAGATCATATTTGGGGACATTAAGGTATTTGGTCCATATTTATCAAATGTAGTAGTTTTATTGAAAAGTAGTGAGTAAACATTTCTAATGTGTTACACTGTAAGACGAGTCTGAAACCTCAAATGAGTCATGGAATCTGTTAGCCAATTTTGAAAATATTGTCTTTGAAATATCTAAATAACTTACTAAATATGGACGAGCTATTAAAAAACCCCACAATCAAACCCCCTCCAAACAGCAACAGTAACAACAACAAAAAAACCCCACTACAACAAGCCAAAACTCAAAAAACTTCTGTAGCCTTACTTTTTTATGTACGAGATCTCTTACAGTCCTTTTGTCCATCCTTACAGTGATCTTGGAATCATAGTGCCAAGTACTTGAAATTATGAATATTCATCTTGGTAGCAGCTTTGTGTAGGTGAGTATCCTGGGCCCTTAAATGCAGGTACAGGGAGGACTATATTAGTTAAAAGCACATTATTAATCAAGACTGACCTGAGACTGAGGCAGACTTATCTACAGAACTTCCTTCTACATTAAAGAAATCCTTATCTATTTTACTACCAATGATACATAGATTTGAGTGAGACTGAGCATCTGTGGGACAAACTAACACACAGATATTTTTTGTGTGTTTTGTTTTAGTTTGTTTTGTTAATAGAAAATATTTTTTTTCTAGAAAAATTAGTGCAAAAATGACCTTTCAGAAAAGTTTTGCCTGTGCACCAAGTAATTTAATTGGAAAATAGTGCTGAAAGAAACTGTTGGAAATTGTAGGTCAGTTGTCTTATGTTCCCAATCTACAAGGTGACACTTTCGTGGATAGATAGAAAAGTTGCAAAATTAGTTAGATATAATCTGTTCAAGGAGCCCAATGCAGACTGTCTATACAGCATTAATTTTCTGAACTACATCATCTATCAAAAGAGACTTCAAATATGAGATGAAATAGATACTTCCTGTAGAAAGCCTATGCTTCCCTCTTCCTAACTCACCTCAACTTTTATAAGAAAACTCAAATTTCATTTGAAAAAGTTGCTTTAACAGAAAATATTTGACAAATATTTGATTGAACTACTTACAACCTTCTGTTTGAGAAAAATTATTTACTCAAAACTGTTTAAAACAAATCTTTGTTATTCAGGGAAGCTGTGATTCAGCCCAGGTCATGTGTCGACTAGGTGTCAAGGCTGGAAGATGCATTTAGGAAGAATTTCCCTTTTGATTATGCACCTCTTCTCCAACAAATCATTTCAATTGCTATATATGGGACTGAACTACCACTCTGGTTGCCTACAGAAAGAGTACAAATGCTTACCCAGTCTTCTAGAAATTCACCTCTCTGTGTATTCAAGGCCAGGTTGGATGGAGCTTTGAGCAACCTCATTTGATGAAAGGATCTCTGCCCATGGCAGGAGGTTTGGAACTAGATATGTTTTTAAGGTCCCTTCCAATCCAAACTATTTTATTGTTCTGTGAGTCTCAGAGTTTTTAATTGAATTTTTGCAATAAATTCTGAGGTAGAAGTGCCTCACCAATTAGTGTTTGAAATGTAAACTTTCACCTTTCAACCAGTGTTGCTGCCTTTTCCCTGAAAATTTCCAAGTATGTAACATTTATTTTACTGCCATGGTGATATGAAAACACCATGGGAACACTTGCTATCATTGGAAGAATTGGAACTGTTTTTTCTTCTGAGATGACTAATGAAGAAATGGAAGAAACCAATTTCATCAATCTCACTTTTTTTGTGCTATTGTTGTTTTGAAGAAGATAACTTTTTTTTTATCTCCCCCTGAATAAGCTGTAGTAACAAATTTTTCCACATTACTAAACCAGATCATGAAAATGCTCTGGAATGGGCTCTTTCTATACTGGTCAGGCAGAATAAGGTATTTGCTGACTGGCCCTCATGGTCCTCTTTGGTGTGGTTGTAGGTCCTGTGAAATGGTGGAAATAACTGAACACTAACATCAGGCGACCGAGTAACCCAGAGGAGAAATTTCTGCTATCAGTTAGAGGATGTGAAATGGGCATCGTAGGGACAGTAGCAATCATTTATAGCAACAGTCTTGACTGGAATAGATGTGAAGGGTATTTGATCTTCAGTTAAGGTAGGTGATTTTGCACCAGGCGTTAGTAATAAAATCTGCAAAAGAAAAATGAAAAATCACTTGGGAGAATGATGAAGTGACCTCTGTTGGGCAAGTCTGCTCTAGACTGTTTGGGATGATTTTAAAAGGAATAGAGATATCTTTCTGCTAAGAGTGTGACAACTGGGAATTGTGCTATTATGTAAAAGTTCAGCTTCTCACATTAGAGAGAAAACGTTGCAGAGTTGAACAAAAAAAAAAACAAGCCAAGCAACAAAGCTGGTACCATTTTATGTTTAGTTTTGGTAAGCAGTGAAGGCCCAGAAGGCAAATAGGCACAGAAAATAACTTTAGACAGTATGATTGAGCATGGATGCAGGAATTATTGTAAACCCCATTTACCTTAATTTTATTATTGCTTTGTTGTAGTGACTAGATAATTTTCAGATTTCACTGGATATTTCTTAACTGCCTGGCTTTGCCAGTGTTCTTTAAGAGCTGCTCAGCAGGAATTGCAAATTGCTTCCCAAAGGGTACAACATAATCTCTTGCTTTGGTTTACAAGTAACCAGACAGGTTCATCTGCAGAACCACGTTGTTCAGGTTTATTGTCTATATGAAAATAATATTTTTTAACAGTCATGCAGTTTTAATAAAGGAGCTCTGTGTTTCAGGATGTTGGAAGTACATTCCTTGCCTTCTTGGAAGGTCAGTCTCTTGTTTCCTAAGAGACAGGTTGGGAAAGGCTTGATGATTTTCTTTTTTTTAACCTACTTTTTAGTTTCTTATAAAAAGGAAGGGTGCTTGTGAGAGTGGTGTTTTATCGGTATGAATGGAGGGCCAAGAGATGACATCTTGGCATAGACCTTGCATACAGTAGAGAAAACAGAAAAATAAAATCTTACTATTTGAATTCTGTCTCCTACTACAGGCCCATCCACAGGTGGGAGTGGGGAGAATAATGAACAAAGAGAGTTGTTATGCATGGGAAAAGCCAGCTGAGTAACATCCTTTCTTATGGTTATGCTAATAGGATTACAGCCTGCCACTGCAACTGTCCTTAATCATTTGCTTGTCCAGATCAAGACACCTTGCCTCTTTGAGTACCTCGTATAATGCAATAAATGTGTCATGTTCGATAATGAACTGAAAGAGACTTCTAAAAGAAATCTCTCATCCTGGAAGGAACACAACTCCTATGAAGTGTACAGTGCAAAGGGGAACTCCAGTAGCCTATTAGTAGTTCACCAAATGGCATCTAAAAATCAAGATAATGATACAAAAATCAGCAATGGATTATAACAACTTTTACTTCAGAAATATTTTAAATATTCATAGACAAGATCTTGCTGAGAGGAAGCTCTGCAGAAGATGAGGGTCTGTCTTTGCTGCCATTCTCTGGACACTGAATTTCCCCAAGTGGGAAGGAGCAGAATCTGGTGATATTCAGAGGAAAACAAAAAATCTCCCTGCAGTGCTCACCTATGAACACTCACCTAAGAGAAGACAATCAAAATATATATAGTCTACGACCATCCACCTGTTACCTTCAATTGTAATTATTGTAAGGGGGAGAAAATGTTAGTTCAGTGACTGAGTTTGGTTCAATTTCCTTCCCCCTTGCAGCATGCAAGTATAAATCATTCTGCTTAATGGGATAACTACCGTGACTTATAAAGTCAAATGGTCTGACTCCCTCCTTGGACACAAAGTGAGTAGCTTGGTCTCTGCTTAGCCTCTCAAATATAAACAATAGCACTGAGGTGTTCTGAGATTTTGAAAAGCTGCATCTGATACTTGGCTTGGATACAAGAGCAATGGAATCAACAGAAGAGGCAGAAGATAATGGATAGACTGTCTGATAAAGAGGGGAAAATATCTATGACAAAGGCAACAGGAAAGATCCCCACAGCTGCTACAGTTGTCTTCTGAGTGGATGAGAAAACTCCTGCAAGCGCTGAAATGCATCCTTGTTGTACTGCACTGGAAGTTAACATTTTTTTCCTGGAAATAACTTAAGTGCAATTCCAGACAGGTAATAAATCCTTCCTCTAGACCTTCACTCTAAGAACTGACTTAGCTCTGATGCATTAAGACTCTTCTTACTTAGCCAATGCTGGCTTCCTATTCATTTCCCAGTGTACAAAAGCTAAAGAAACAAATAGTGTTAAAATGTACTTTGAATGCCCCTAAGATCTCTTCTAGACGCTTCTGACTTGAGAAGCTCTTGTCCTGTCGCTCCTGTGTGACGAGTTCTTTTTGTATTGTAATTTTGCATGTAATCTAAGGTACATCAACGAAATAGGATTGCCCCATGGCAGTGTATGCACTAGAAGAGTTTTGAAACCCTTGTTTAGGGTTTTAGAAAACTTGAAACTCTCTGTTTTTCTTTGCCTGGCTTTGTCTTGCTTGATCTTGATGTTCAGTTTCAAAAAGAGGTTTGGCTGCATGAGGCACTACATAACTATGTGCATAGTCACAGATGTGCACAGTTGGGCACTATCTGCGGCTTTCCCAAATGTGCTTTCATTCCTTCCTCCAGTTCATGTGTCCAGATGCTTCTTGAGAGAAGTCTAGCATCAAATGCAAGAGAAAGTATTTTGCCCTTTCAAGTTTGAATCACTAAGTATTACTGTTCGCCTCACTTGGGGTCAGTACAAAGCTTTCCCTGTTCTAAACAGGGTAGAAATTGCCAGCAAACTTTTTTTTTTTGTTTGCTTTAAAATTTATCTTCACAGGATTTGTACGTGTGCAGTCACTGTTGATTGGATTCTCCCTTTTCAGGCACCCAGCTGTGCTGCCTGAATGCTCTCCGCAGCCAACTTGCCAATTTTAAATGTTTTACAGGGTCATGTTTTTATTCAAGCCAATCTGAATGACGCATCACATCAAATGTTCTACATTAAAAACAACAACAAAAATCCACCCCCAAAACCTAAAAAACAAGTCACAAAAAATAAAACCACCTAACCCCCAACATCACATGGAATCAAGACATAATTTCCTGAGATATCCCACTGTAGAATGACATGTTTGTTATGATATGTCTGTCACGACAAGAGATGCATCCAAGCAGGAGAAAGTTTGGTCACCTCTTGAGAATTTGTGGTTGTATTGCACCGTTCCTCCTTTCACTATCTCACCTATTCTGCCATGGCAGAACTCTTCCCCCAGTCATCGTTTTTGCAAGCTTAAGATGAGTTATGGCATGGCAACAATCTCTTCCATTCACCTTCTGCATGAAAGAAAAAAAAGTCATGTAATGAATGAAGTTTCATAATTCTATTCCCATGTTGAGTGCTCCATTATTTTGTACAGAAGCTCTTTTTTGTATTTATTTTTTTCTTCTCCTTTGATTGGAAAACTGAGCTACTTCCATGAGACAACCCATTATGAGCTTGGGAGCGTCAAAGCTGATTTCATGGCTGCAAGGGAGACTTTATCAAACTTAAGAGATATAGGGGCTTTTGACTACAAACCAAAGAAACTGCAGCGGTTTTTGCCATGCTTGCCATGGCTCAGATTCCTGTCAGACAGATCTCTCTCTGGTGTGATTGTCTTCAAAGTATTTTTCCCCCTGATATGCTTCAATGATAACATGCTATGTTTTGCATAGGCTGCTGAGGCTGCAAGATTACAAATGTATGTTTACATTACCATTTCTCTTTACTTAATGCTTTTTGTCAGAAGGGATGTGACATTTGTGTCAATTTTGACTCTCAACACTTCTCTAATGTTATTGGTATAAGAGCCTTTGTTAAGAAGGATTTATGGTTCTGCAAAAACTAAAGCAAATCTTTGGATAATATATGTAAGCTTTAATTCAAAAACTTACTGGAAATAGTGGAAAACTGTCAGAAAGTTGACATGGAAACCACTAACACCTTGATATGGCTGAAAAAAAAAAAAAAAAAGCTTTCATTCAGAGACCATAATTATTTGCAAAAGAATCGGTAGGTTTCAGAAACACTTTCTCTACCTGTTTCTGATAGTGTGGATTCACATATGTACATGGGTGAGGAACATTGTGCTTTATTTTAAAAATCTAGTTTGGGAAGATGAAATTGCTGAGAATCAAAAGGACAGACTGAGGAAGATTTTTATTTGCCTTTTGTGTTTGATTAAAGTGTTTTCATTTTTGATAAAATGTGTTTAATCCTTGTTGACTGAGTTCAGGAGAGAAAAATGTGCGTATAAAATAAATGTATGGGCATGATGTGGAATAGAGAGAGAATATCTGATAAGTCTGGCAGATCAGGAAATAAAATAGCAGCTGAAATAAAAAGAAGGAAGGAAGACTTAATTTACAGTCTGTGTTTTAGATACTGTTCTATTGAGTTTTTTCTTTCTAAAAGTAACCTAGCACTTCCTCAACATTCCTGGCAGAGACCTGTGGACATCTAAAAGTGTTATGGCTTCTTTTAATAGCACTTCATTATCTTGATTTCTGAGTGGTTTTGGTGTTAAATCTGCATTATGGGCAATGCACGCTGGCTCCAAGTCAAACAATTTAATACAGGTGGGACAGTTCATGGGGCAGGATGCTGCTGCCTCCATGGCTTTTGCAGCTGTCAGCCCCTGAGCATGTTGCAGCCTGTAAAAAGGGATGCAGCTAATGTCTGTTATGTGTTGTTTAGTCTCTCAGCTTTTCCCCTGGAGGACAAATGTGTGTGCTATTATATGTACCATTTTGTATGGGTTCTGTTTCAAAAAAATCCACAGCTGTATTATTGCGGTAGAAAGAGAAAAGGGCAAGGTTAAAGAAGTGTGCTTTTTGTACAGATTGAGATGTGGTAAGATTTCTGTTAGCTTCTGTGAGAATTTTTTGACTGTTCTTCAGGAAAACTTGGTATCCCGCACAGCTGATCTTTGCCTTTACGAAAACAAAGTCATATTTTGTTGGTCTGTTATTGTTGCTGACAAAATAATTTTCATCCTGCAGCTTTAGGAGAGGTTTTAAACATACACCTACAGTACCAGAAGTCTGCTTTGTGATGAGCAGATAAGAACAGTGATCTGGCATTAGGCTTTCTTCTGTGGGAAGCCTTTATGGTAGACCAGAGAAAGTCAGAGCTGCTCATTATGGTTTGAATTACAGAGGAGAGGTGTTGCAGCATCTTTATTTATCCAGAGGTTATTAGGAGATGTTGGTTTTCTATCTGGGTATGTCAGTTAAGAGTATGGCATCTTCCACAGAAATATGATAAATCCTTTAGCTGATTGGAGATTCTCAGAAGCAACCAAAAAGACATCACTTCTGTTTTCTCTGAGCAGCTGAAAGCAGGACACGAGCATTCGATGGGGAACTAAACCAGGAGCAATTTCCATTTCTAGAAATTCATTAATACATTTTTACACCAATATAAAGTTCTACAGAACTTTATAAAGAATCTGGAGTTTAATGACCCAATGCAGCAGCACACTATTACTTGGTTAAGTATAAGCAGATAAGCAGTCCCTTTGAGATCTGAAGATTAAACCCTGACACCAGTGGAGCGAGTACTCAACTTCCATTGCCTTCGGTGAGCCAGGATTCAATCTCATTCCTTAAATAAATGATCCTGTTCTTCAGAAAAAGCATTAGGAATATAAATGTTCAGTAATATCTTTAAGTATTTTCAGTACAATCTGCTTGCTTAAGATGAAGTTTTTCCGTGACAGTGAAATAATTACCTTTGTGATTTCAAACTGTGCAAGAGATTAATTTGAAGGTGAGGTAGGATGTTTGTGGGCTATTCTCTTTAGTCAGTGATAGTGGACATGTTTGTGGTGAATCAGTTTCTGTCATTTGCTCAATTCTCTGTCTCAGACTGTTGAAATCAAAGATGGCAAGATATGCTTAAAATACTTTTGTAAAATCAATTCTTAAAATATCATTTTACTTTTATACATTCAGATCTGAATACAATTATTTAGAAAAGAAAGGCCTCGAGAAGGAGGTTCTTTCTCTTGTGGACCATTTCTTTGTTATTCTTTATTTTCCATTAAGAGGAAGAATTATTTTTTGAATGTTTTTTCAAGGGGAGAAAATATCATTTGCAGCCCTTATTCAAATAAATGGTTGTGTTTACTACTTTTGCACTGAGAATTATTTTGCATTTGGAGAATTAGTCCTAAAGATGTCACCCCATTTTCTAAATTAGATTACTTGCATGTTTAAAAAGAAATAAAAAATTCAAAACCAAAAGTTGCCTGAACAAGTCTCCCTGCCACACAATAAAGAAGATCACATTGCTACTGAAATGTGGGTCACAGCAGGATACGCTTCATATGTTTAATTGTATCTTTTTATGAATGGCACACTTTCGTGCATTTCTTATCAAAGGAAACATAGTGTTTTAATTTATTAGAAGGTAGAAGCAAGACTTATATTGAAGAGATAATAGGATATGATTTATTCATCACCGGCTGCCAGTGCTTCTGACCTGTGAGATGATACCTTGTGAGAGGGCTTTCTAAGGGCAGGAGAGTTGAGATTTCAACTGATGCCCTGGGGGAATATCCTCTTCAAGGACATGCTCTTCTCCTCTGTAGAGATCTTGACTCAAAGACCAGCTGGAGGGTGAGAATGCCATTTTAACACAATCTCTGGTAATACATCATTTGAAGGAAGGTTGTTTCTCCTTTTCCATGTCTGTACTGAGAAAGGAAAGGGAGTACAGCACAGAGATGTTGCATTAGCAAAGCTAGCTCAGGTGAATATTACATACACCATTACATTCCAAGTAGAGACATAAGATGGGAGTCAGCCTGCTTCTGGTTCCCATGCTAGGTCATACAGTGATCCATCTTAGGTGTCTCTGCCCTTCATTGTGTTGTCTTCCTATCTGGGACTCAGTTTGACAGGGAGCCAGACAGAAGTCGTCTTCATACCAAAATATCCTTAAAATTGACACTCTGATCCAGACAGACCTTACTAGTAGGCTAGCTGCAGAATGCTTTCTTCTTTTCCTGGGCAAGAATGATCCAAGATTAAAGTCCCTTGAACTTAGATGGAAGGTAAAACTAGGAAAGATGTAAAAGCAATACACTGATCCTCTTTTCTACTCAGCAGTCCACAGGGATGGGATAGGAAGATGATGATGGGTCTTGTCTGCACTGATGTAGAACTCTGCAGGGATGTTTTTATTTGATTTAAATATATTCCCTGAAATGGTAGGATAACTTGCTAACAGGAAATAGCATCTGATTTGGACAGATGTCTGTCATTGTAATTATAAGCTTTCAGGTGGGCAGTGACAGCAAAAGTGGTCAGAATCAAAATATTTAGGCTGCCTCCCAAGTGTACTCTAAATCAGGCCAAGCCCTTGTGCAGAAACTTGAAATAAATAAGCACATTCTCCCTGGGGCCTCTTGAGCACACAGATATAAACCAGTTTTTATCAGGGGAAGGTAAAATGCATTTGGTAAAGAAAGAAACTGAATCAGTTTTAAAAAATAAGGATAAACTGTACCCCTCCTCTGTAACATTAACACAAGTCCACTCTTTCCTTTCAAGTATCATCCAGAATTTGACCACAGGTTCTGTCCTCCACTCCTGATTTGGAGCTGTAACAAATGGTAAGAAGGATTTTAGAAAGTGTTTTTGTTGGTCCTTCTTAGGAGTAGTAGAATCAACTCACTAAAAGATTTAGTGTTTTGGTTTTAAGATCTCGCATCTGCTGTTCTCTTGTTTTATCTCTCTCCATAAGGTCCTCAGATGGTACAATTTCTTATCATGGCATAATCTGTTCTGTGCTTGCAGGGGAAGGAAGTATCATCTTCATTGTCCTTGTTAGCCAAGTCAACAGCAGGGAGAGATAGAAGAATATTTGAGGCTCTTGAGCAGACTCATTACTTGGATTTCCTTTTTGCTTTGGAGTTTTTTTTCTCCCCAAACACCCATTCAAGGCAAGCACT
Organism: Chloroceryle amazona; assembly: GCA_027560015.1. NCBI lineage: Eukaryota > Metazoa > Chordata > Aves > Coraciiformes > Cerylidae > Chloroceryle > Chloroceryle amazona. Next base: position 98,349 of record JANHFX010026213.1, read on the forward strand.
TTTCATTGTCCAAACCCATTTGATTACCCGGGGCTCCCTTGCACATTAGTCAATGTTTATGCAACTTTCCAGATGTTGCAGGAGAGGGAAGAATACTTTGACAGCTATAATTTTGGGATGCAGGCGTATGGGATGGTAATGGCCCATCACATGAACTAATTAGTAGATGATTACTTTATCAGGAAAGGAAAACATACTATAAAAACTTTCTTGTATTCCATCTGTCCTCATCAAACACTAAACCTGAATAAGCCACTTCCATCTCTTTTTTTTTTTTTTTTTTCCTTTTTGTTTTGGTATTTTATGCCTATGTTGCTGCTTTTCCATATCTTATTTCAAGACATGACCTTACACGGGACACAGGTCATCAATTAACAATTAACAAACAGGTTTGTTTCCACTCATGAATACTGAAGTTCTCTTAATGATGTTTATTCTGATCTCTCTTAAAGGAGAATAATTTATGCAAACTCCTCTAACCTTGAAATGGAATTCAGATTACCCACAATTAGCTACAAATGTTTGAATTAGCATAATAGAAGACTTATTTGCTTCACAAGCATTTTTTTCAAGTTCAGGGTCAATCCTTAGACTCATCTACAGAAGAGTGATTGGTTTTTGTGTTTTGATTTTTTTGCCATGCTTTCACATCATGTGTTCTTAAAAGGAAGATCAGCACTGGCACTTGCACAGCCAAGCTAGAGAGGATTTGTGTAGGCTGAAAGACAGATCACTGCCAGCAGTCAGCAACTGTCAAGTCATGAGCAGGTGAATTGCCCAAGTCTTACAACCCCTGCTCAGACTTGGGTTACATGCTTACACCTGTTGGATGTGGGTTTTAACAGGCTTTGCTGTTCTACTTTTATGTCTGTCTTTGTATTTTTCCAATATCAATATACTAGAACAGTAAAAGCAACAGAATAAATGGCTAGGAGAGATGGGATGTGATAGGAAACCAAGGTGTGTCAGTTTCAAAAAAGTGAGATATACTCAATCCCATGCCTATCTGGTTTCTAGGTACTTAATAAGAGAATAAAGTACATTGGGAAATGTTGGAAAATTAATCCCAGCAAGGACTGTACCTGCTGACAGATGGTTTTGTTTGCAGATACTTATGGCTTGTGCCATGTGCCAAGAGTTTTGCTGAGTTTGTTCAAAAGATTGAGATGTCAGGAGGCACTGATGGGACACCCTGAGTTCTGCAGACAGCTGGGCTCAGCAAATTAGGTTAATGCAAGAGAGGAATGATCTGCTACTTTCTGTCCATGGATGCTCTGAATTTTTACGTAAAGTTTTCTGTCATCTTGGGAATCACATGGTCTAATCCTTCACAATGTAAAAATCGAGCAGAACACCATAAATTCAGAATAGATGTAGAGATGGTGGAGAATGTAGAGATTTCTCAGAAACTTCTTGTGGCTCTTAATCTGTTAGTGGAGGACATGTGGCTAGACCATCCTTGTAGCTGGTTGCTGATGGAGTTCCAGAGTTAGTCCTGGGAGATTAGGCAGTTGACATATTCTTGAAACAAGCTCATTTGTGACAGGGAGTTGTCCAGGCACCTGCTTCTCTCTCAGGTACATTAACACTCTCAGTGAAGCATTTTAAATAAAGACAGTGCTTCAAAGAAATTATTTCAGGTAAGGTGACCATGTGGAAGGGTTGCAGTTTATGTTTTATGCACTCTGTACAGCCTGCCTCACATGAAATACTGTGGTCTGCAGCAGCTAAGGCTTTCTGGTAGAGTTTAGGGGCCTCTTCAAACAGAAGTGGGTTATGTCAAGTCAGCTTTGAAATTATAGAAGTTTGACTAGCTAGTGAGGACTGCTCTGCTCAGTGAAAGGGTGCACTGTCCAGGTCATCCTAAAGTAGGGGAAATAAGTCAGTGACACAATGTCTCTGCTTATGTCTCTGTTTATCCAGGAATACTGGAATACTCAGCAATGCCCCATCCCATTCTTCATGCTCAGAGGATGAAGTGAAGCTTGTTCCTGTCCTGGCTAAAGGAGCACTCCTACATCCTTCAGTTTGTGTGGTGTCAACTGCATGTCAGAAATGTGGCAATTGGAAAAGCCATCCTGTGGACTGGAGAGATGGGTGTTCACAAAGTGATGTAAGTGCCTGCAGAATGAAAGGAGTACTCAAAGGAAAGGAAACAAGCAAAGAGTAATGGAAAAAAAAAAAAAGATGATTCCCCCCCAAAGTGAATCAATAAGTAAACCTTCTGTAAATAAGGCTGTATGTTTGTAGCATTGATAGTAAGATAATGATGATGTAAAACTGTAACAAGGTAACCTAGCTCCTAGATCAGTGAATTGAATTTGGAGGAACTGATGTACAGGTGCATTGCTTTAGTAGAGAAAAGTGAAGGTCTCTGAGTCTATGGTGCATGTTTGTAGTCTTGACATATATCCTAAAAGGCAGACATCTACAGAAGGGAGGGACTTTATATAAACATATATCTACATCATCTTCTTCTTGACACTAAAACAAGTTAACTAGCCAGTTGAAAATTTTAAGGTGTCTGAACACATCTGTTGGTCATAAGATGAATGGCTGTTTAAAGGGAGTTGAGACCTGTTTATACCTAATTAGATTACTGCCAACTTTATCTGTATGGTTCGGGTCTAGTGAGACCCAAGAACATCTGGTCCTCATAAAGGCTATAAGCACAAGGAGGGATTTTGGTTGATGGGAAGAACTGATGTGATTGTGAGGCAAATGGCAAAAAGTGTGAGGGTAGAAAAGTTCCTCTGGGAGTCCCTAGTTAAGGGAAACATGTAAGGGTTAGTTTCTAAACACCATAGGCCATGTTAGCTGGAGGAACTTTCTGCCCAATAACCTGTTTCCTGAGGCAAACTGTATCTGGACAAAATAGAATTTTCATGTAGCTTGTTTTATTCCTGCCTTGATGAGATAGCTGACATGTATATCTACAGAAAAATATTGTGGCTCTTGTGTTATTTTCTATACTGAAATGCTTAGCCTGGAAGAGGGAAGACTTAGCCTTTTCTACCACTTGTTTAAAAAAGTGGTTGTGATTAAAATAATGAATGAAGGAAAAGAACTTGGACTTCTATTGTTAAAATATTTTGTGTTTCACCAAATTCTTTAATGCATTGAGCTTCAAATCCTGTTACTGCTGGTTTGCAAATAGCAGGACTTTGACTAGCTATAGGCAGTCCTGGGTCCCAGGAGCTTTGATAAGCAGAGAGAAAAGGCTAAAATTTCAACATCTGAGGAAAGAAGCACAAATTATTTTCCTGGTAAACATTAGCAATGAAGTAGTGTTGTTGCCGTGTTTGTATGTGATCGTGGAAGTCATGAAACATTCCCCTTGCATGGCATCATTTTGCCTTTACATCCTCTCAACCTGACTGTTGCAGCTCTCTGGACAAAATCCCAGCTCTTCAGCAGAAGCAGAACGGTGCAGTCTGCCCTTGTATATACGTGTCAGGAAACATGAACATCAAACTCATTTTCCAACAATTATGTTGGCTCCCATCTGCTGTAGAATCCAGCTCAAAGCACCCTGCATCTATTTAAAACTCTATTTGATGATCTGTATATTAGCACAAAGATGCTGTTTAGCTTTTTCTTGAGACAAAATACAAAAAAAATGAAATAATTTTGTTGAAATATATTAGAGGATATTAAAAATTGGAGCTTGTTTTAGCCACTGTCTGCTCTATGTATCTGACAAAAACAGTGACTGGCTTATTTATTACAGAAAACTTCTGTGATCAAAACATATCTCTGCTGCTGGAAAAAAAATGTAATTTTTCTTATTTCCCATTATTTACACCAGGAGAATGAATCCTAATTAATTTTTCTTAGGTACTTACTGTGATTGCTCAGCTTTCTAAAGGCAAGACAGAGGTCAGAAATCAAAGTTAATGAAAAGATTTGCTTTTCTGAGATGTTTTCCAAAGGTTTTCATTGCACCTGGAATTTGTCAGCCATATCCTCTTGGGCTGTGCTGGGGGAGTATTATGCACGAACTTTCTGAGCTAGTGAAAGAGGATGCTCCAGGATTAGAGTCTTAAGCAGTCCCACATGCTTTTCTTCCTGTTCTGTTTCCCCTTTGTCAGTCCCAGCACTCTCGGCCCCGACCTGCGTTTCTGTGGCAGAGATGAGGCTTTGGGAATAGGCAATGGCAGAATGATGGAGTTAAAATGTATCTTGTGAGACAAAATTCATAGCCTTGCCCTTATCAGGTGAGAGTAAAGCTCCACAGTGCACCTGAACTTAAAAACATTTATAGTTCTCTCTTGTTGGTCCAAAGACCATCTCATCCAAAATGGATGAGAGCTGCTTCTTGTCTTCAGAATTCACAGTTCTTAAAATTTCTGCTTAGAAACAAATTATCAGTATTTAATGAAATGAACCCATTTTTAATAATGGTGTCTATACTGAACAGTGGTAAGAAATAAAATTTTGCAATATTTAATGAACAGATAAGCAGCAACTATTCTAATATACTGAAATGAGTTTAAGGAAGTGGGTTTTTCATTATTATGTTGTGGTTTTTTTCCCCTTTAAATGACATTTGGGCATTTAAATCTTGGCCTGCTTGAAAAACAGAAATATTACTCCTTATTTGTCATAGAATTCAAATAAAGGGGAAAAAAACTGTCAGAGTCTGGAGCTGGATAAAAAAGTTCCCAGGTTTTATAGAGAATTTGGACTTGGGATTTTGATTTCATTCATTCTAAGGAAAGAAGCCAGGCCAGAAGTTATATATGTATTTGATGTGCATGAAAATATTTGTATGGCTCTCAGCACTAGTTTTTGAGTGAATAGATTTGGATCTGAACTGTGGCAGCAGTCACGAATCTGGATCAAGGCTTTCATTTAAGGCCATATTTCATTCTAAATGGCTTCTGTGGGTTTATTATCCATTCTGGGTTTTTTTGCTTTGTTTGAAACTCGATACATTTCAGACATTTTAGACAGCACATTGATTTAAATTGGCAAAGTATAGCTGAGTTGTCTGCAGATAATGAACTTGTGGATATTATGGGAAGCTGACACCTGTGATTGTCAACTCTGACCTCCCACCCTCTTTGCTCTAATTAAAATCTTTGCGAAAAGATTTGTCCAGTTGAGGAAAGTACAAAACGTAAGTATCATTTAAAAAAAAAAAAAAAAAAAATAAAATCAAAACAGATCAGTATCATAAGTATCATAGTGAATGTGCCATAAAAGCTTAAAAAAAAAAATTATTTTCTAATGATAAAAAAAGGGGGGGGGAATATATATATACACACACACAACAGCTTAAGCTTCAGGATAAGTTGCCTAGGGATATGGGAAAATCTGAAAAGGCAAAAAGTTCTGTGTTGCTTCCTGACATTTGAGCAAGCAGGTTTTTGCAGCTGTGTGTAATTACAAGAAGTTAGAGGACTGTTTATTTAACAATGATATATTTATACATTTACTAGGAAATACAGCATTAGTTGGAGAGACATTAAAATATCTGTTAAGCTGTCTGTTATTGTATCTACAAACTGAAGCCTTAAAGTAGTAGTATTCTTCCACACAATCATTTTTCAGTTTCTTGTAAACACAGTAAGAAAGGCATAATCCAAGGGGGAAGTTCACAGAGGTTCAAACAGAAACAAAGATGTGTACCTTTTTGGTTTATTTTTCTCTCTGGTATAAATTTAACATCTGTTTACATCTCAGGACTTCAGTTTGGGTTTTTTGGGGGGTTGTTCCAGGTTTTTTTTGTTTTGTTTTGTTTGTTTGTTTTTGTTTTTAGTGTGTGTATATGTTTGTCTGTGTCACTTTTGTTAGGTTAGGTAATTGTAGTATCTCCATTCTTGATGGGGGAAACTGAGCTCTGGACTGGTAAGTGCAAAAAGACTTTCGGACAGAAGGGAATTTAGATGCCCAAATCCCAGACTAACCTCTTACCCACACAGCTGGTTCTACAGACACCTTTGCTAGGGAAGGGTTTTGTTCATGTAAAGTAATGGCTTCCTGAATGGCAATCACCTCCTGAATGGCTTCTGTTATGGTAGACCAATCTGCTGGACCTCGATGTATATCCAGGTAGAATCTGAACACCAGTTGTACATTCCCTCCATGGCCAGGTTCCTATCAGGATATCAGTCAGGGTGAATCTCTTAGACTAGACTGCATGTGGAGTGCAGTGGAAACCTCAGGATTAATGAGGAAAACAAGTGGAGAAGGACTAAATGGTGACAGTACTCCAGTTTACACAGCAGTCTTGTGGTTAGAGCATTTCATGGTGATGTGATGAAGTCCCTTCCCAACCATATCTGAGATTATAATCCATGTGCTGTAGACTTGCTGCTCTTGAAAAAGTGCCCCAACTATCAGAGGTTATGTATTGAAGGTACTTGAATTTCAATCTTCCTTTAAAAGTTTTCTTCTAAGTTAAATAACACAGGGAATTGAAACCAGTTTTTCAGAGTCACGGGCTAGCATCCTACCCATTCCATATTAAAAACAGAAGATGGAATTTAGTTACAATATTTTTTCTTGGGTAATTTCTTTCTTCATCTTCTTGAATTAATTTAGTGGTGCTGAAAAGTTCTGAAATTATTTCCTGGACTAAATTAATTATTTAACACAATGGGAGTTGTTTAGTTTACTTCACTGGGAATTAGAACAAGTAATTTAATAATAGGCAAGATACAGCATGAATGAGCAGTAAAGCCAACTCTTCCTTCTCTTGTTTCTCCTACAGTAACACACAGGCACTCTCACATGTCATTTCAGCTTTGATCTCTAATTGTGAAAACAGGTTGTTCTCCAGGCTTTTTCATTTCTTTGTGTTTTGAGGAGAGGTTACTGGTGATAATGTGGGCACCTTCCTACTGCAAACTGGATAAATATCATGAATTCTTCTCATAGGTTTTATCACGTAAGTGCTAGAGCAGAACACACAGTATTTAGAACAGATGATTATTTTCTGGTTTGAAGCATTTATGTAATCTAGTGTTCATAATGTTTACATCTCCCTTGCTGGGAAATCTGCCCTGTAGGTTTTAGGGGTGGGTAGAAAAACAGAGACCATGACTGAAAGTGAGCGACCAACTAGTGGGATGGATTTGTTATAATATAGCATCTTATTAATAGTACTGAAGTTCATATTGCCCCTTCACCAGGAAACAGCGTAACTCATAACTGCTGTGCTGTTATCACAGCTGCAAGAGCATTTACTGATACATCTCTGAAGTCTGCAAAGCCCCCACACCAGCCAGCTGCTTTATGCTTGTGAAGGGCAAATGTGAAAGCCTTTGTTTCCTCTGCCCCCAAGAACGTAAGTACTTGCCTTAATTACTGATTACTGCAGATCCTGCCCCTGTTCTAATCTGGGTCAGATCTTTGCAGATGATTTCAATGGGAATATAATTAGAGCAATAGAGAAGAGGGTGCCTCACAAAGATGAGAAAGCCTGTTACAATAAGCCTCAGTGACTATGAGAGATGTTAAAGCTATCTCTTCCTGGCAGAAAGCTGACTTTCGATTTGGTATAAAAGGCAGGATATGCCCTCTCAACCCATTCTAGGACTTCTTCCATAGATAGAAAACTAACCAATATCAGAAGTAAAACCAAACCAAAATAAAAAAGATGTGAAGCTGAGGAAATAATGGCACCTGCAAAAATACAAAGTTGTCAATCAGATGGAAGAAGTTCTAAGTGGTGGAGAGAACGTGTCATGTTTTGTCTTAGAGTGGACAAAGATACTGGTACTCTACCTGATTCAATGCCACCAGTTGTGGTTAGAAAATCAGCACTGAATAACATTATGACCCTAGAGGGGAAAAAAAAAAATAAATCCACTGACCTTTGCTTTTACACTTACTCTTTTAACCTTTGCTAAAGAGGGATAGAACTGATTACAATTCATTTTATGGATAAGATTAAATATACCTTGAGGCTTTTGCCTCTTTCTGCTGTTAGCAGAACTGGAAGGCTGCAGGCAGTGCTGTGCTAGAACAATCACAACTACCCATTGATTTCAAGTTCCATCTTATTTATTTCAGTGGCAGTCACTTGTGCAAGCCTTCTGAGAAGGTGATTATTTGCATGGCATATTCTGCATTAGATTTATTCATGTCTGCTTATTCTCCTTAATTTTAAACATTATGAAGTATTACCCTACAAATGCCCTTACCCTACAATCAACTTGAATCAAGTTTTGAACACTCCAGTAATTTTAATAATATATTAATTTTCATAGTGTTAAGAACCTTTTAATCTCATTTTTCCCTAGGATATGATTTTCACAAGCACTCATAGATCCAGTCCTTCTCCCACTGAAGTTAACAGTAAGGCTTCCATTAAATTCAATGTGAGGCAAAAATAGGACAACTTTAATTCTTTTCAAAACAGTACCTATTTCATAGTAGGGCTTGATGCCCGAAACCTCAAATAGGAAATTACAACTGGCATTATAGTTTCATAATAAACCTTTCTCTACAGCAAACAAGATGACAGACTGGATCCCAGTCTTAGTGGTAAGGGAAATTTGGGTCCCTACTTGTCTGATGCTTAAATCTTTCACAAAATCAACTAAATAAAGTGTTACTGTTAAGAGACAGATGGCTGTCTAATAACTCTTTCTTCTGTTTATTGCTCCCTTGTTTGCATTCAGTGCAGGCAAAAACTTATGTAAGTAAAGACTCCAGACTTTTCCTCATAATTGCCCTAAACCAACTCCTTGCTAAATCTCTGTATTTACCTGTCTGTTCACAGGGATGGGAATGTAGAATATAAGGTTGACTTCTGTGAGGTTAACCTGCTGATAGCAATATTACTCTAAAGATATTCTACAATATATTGTCTGACTTGGAACCCCAAATTCACAAGGAAGACAAATTAAATTCTGACTCTTCATATAGATTCCAATAATCCTCAAAATCATGGGCAGTCTTTGTTTTTCCATCCTCTTTAATACTCAGTAGTCCTGTATGTTTTCAAACAGTCAACATTCTTATTGATTGATCTGGTTGCTACTTTCTGGCTATTGTAATTCTGTAGTTAAGTCGTGTCTTCCACAGAGCTCTGTAGAAACATAATCAAGTTTTCTGTACAGACAGGGAATGAGTTTTGCAATTGGCAGGTTGTGATGAGTCCCCTAATGAATATATTAAACAGGTTGAGGGAGATGGGAACTCTCTTGGATTTATGTGAAAACCATCTTTGGAACAATTCAGCAAAACAGAACAAAATCAGAAAAAAAAACTGTTTTCAGAGCTTCAATTTCAACATTGTTTGCTTCAAAATGAAATGCTTCAATCTTAGGTGACTTAAACTTTGGGCCCAGTTCCAAAGCAAAACATCTTGGTTTAAGAAAGAATATTTTAGCAAAGCTTTTCAAGTCTTTTGATTCATTGCTCCTTCTTTGTGACTTTTCCTTTCCTGTGCATGAAACTGCCAAAGTTGTGGCACTAGAGCTGTAGTCTGGTCAGACTGTTTGCTACTGATTTTTTTTGCATAGTTCCAGTTGTGTTGTTCTCACATCACATCAGAGTGGAAAACAACACTGAAAGCAGAGCCTGGACAGGCAGAGTTTCCTTGAGTCCCACTGGAAGCCATCTCTCTGGGCTTTGCTTATATCATCTACAGGACAAAGACATAAAGGGCAGCAGAAATTGCATTCAAGAAAAATGTCCTGGATATAGAGATATAAAAAAATACAGATATATCTTCCCTCTATATCTGGATATAGAGATATAAAAATTCCTGGCTTAAGTGTGTAATCCTAGTACTGCTGTAACTACCAGAGATGAAGGGTTTATAAACTCTTCTGTGCTTATTTTCTGTTTTCACATTGTGCCTCTGGAGGAATTGTGCTGGCCACACTAGGGAATAGGAACACTTAACTAGATAGGATACTAGTTCAAGCTGGTATGGCCGCTTCTAAAATATTCCCTACAGAGAGAGATGCTTATAATCAACTGTCCTTTCTGGTGTTTGAGGAGATACTCAATCTGGAAAAAAACCCAAAATGCTATAGAAGTACAAAGTGCTATCAGTAGGTAGTGCTGATGAGTGCTTTTACTGGTTCAACAGAGCACTCTTTGGAATTTGACAAGGATTAATCTTGAAGTCCTAACATATTTGCAGGTGAAACATATTCTGAAGCGAAATAAGAGGTTAATCATTAGAAGACAGCTGACTGCTCTAAGCAATAGCCTTTTTTTTCATCAATGTTTCTGATGCAAATAAAAAACCCAAATAACCCTATAAACTAAATATAGCATAAAAGTCCTCAAAGCCAATCAATAAACAGTAATTATCTTTCACAGCTGGAAGCATGTTTGCCTTTGAGTGTAACCAACAAACTATGCTTGACTGTGTGATGATTATTTCAATCAAGTTATAAAGGAGAATGTTATTTGGGAGCTGCTCTCTTGGAAGGTGTTTTTGCAAATGTGTTCCTGTTTCTGAACTCTACTACTTTCCAAACTGCTACAGACCTTGATAAATGGTAAAGCCTGGCTGATTTGAATGCAAAGTTGATTTGTGATTCAAACACTGCTGTTAGGCAGGTTTTTATCAGATCTCTTCTCTATGCTCCTACTTACTACTCCTGTGCAATCACCGGTCTCAAAATAGCAAAGCAGACTTCCAATATTTGATTGATCCTTCCAGGTCCTGTGGATGAATGCCACTTGAGAGGTGGTGAATCACAGTATTTTGGGAAGGAAAAAAGGAAGGGAAGAGACAAGAAGGCAGCTCTTGGAAGAGGAGTTGAAAATTAGGTCTGGCATGTTTTGTGGTCCCTGACCAATGATTTTTTTCAGATATGTCAGCAGCACTGCAGAGTGGCCTTAAACCATGAGAGCTTGAGAAACACGATCCTCATGACCAACTGTCCTAATGCTGTCAGTGTCGTACTACTAAACTGTTCACAGAAGTGCTGGACTGGCATACAAATGTCCCATTTCATTAAGAGATGTTTTTCTCAATATTATCTTGCAATTCATGGGACTTGTTTTAGAAACTGCATGTCCTTTGAGGGTTTCTTTTTCCAGGATGATGATTGTCTTTTGTCAAAGAGCATCTATTGTGCTGTTCATTCTCCATTTCTGACAGTATCTACATATCTGATTGTTTCCTTAGTGCATAAATGAAATATTTCAAGGCTCTTTTAGATGGATGTGCACTACAAGTCCATACTTCAAGTACTTCCTGTATTTAGTGTGTGCTGAGTTTTGAAAAAAAATCTACCTGAGATGCAGCTGCAGCTTCTAGATGGATATATCACATATTTCTTCTTCCTAACTGGGTTGGCTGAAGGTTTTCTTTTTCTCCCCCCCC